>JANHGN010014269.1:103605-140524 GCA_024605025.1 Megaceryle maxima
TCACACGTTCTCCTGTTAGTTATCCCAGTAAAATATTAGTATTTTCAAAACAGCTCAACATTAGTGACTAATGTTCACTTGAACATTTCTTCAACCTGTCAGCATAATTCTGAATTCTAGCCTTGTCTCGCGAAGTTTTAGCAGCCTGTCCCATCTTCATGTCATCTTAAAATTCAACACTTACGCTCTGTTCCACCACTGAAGTCCTTAATGACAATAATGATGAAAACCAGACCAACCCTCCCCACACTTCAGTATATCTTTCCATTAGAATGATGGACTATTGATAACTGCTCTTTGGTAGGGCAATCCTATCAGTTTTGCACAGACTCCACAGTGGTTTCACTGAAGATGTTTCCTTTGATTGCTTATGAAACTGTCATACACATTAATGTCAAAAATGTGACTAGAAGTCGAGCAGTTTGGCCTCTGATGTGCCTTCCCTGGCAACAAGACTTGCTATTCAGTTGTAGAAGTTTTTAAGTCATGTTAGCTGTTACTGAACTCCTTGGTCTCCTTCAGGGGCTTACACATCAATTTTTGTTCCAGTTTTTCAAAGAACAAAATAATTTACCTATAATTCTCTTTCACCTCTTTGTAGACATTATGCTTTTTCTTTCCCACTTTTCCAGCACTTCACCTATCTTCTCAGAAGTTCTCAGAAGTAACTACAAATGCTTCTGAGATTGCTTTAGGCAATTTTTTAAGTAATCTAGACTAAAGTTCAGCAGGCACAGCTGATTTGAAAATATTAAATATGTCTAAATACATCCTAAGTTGTTCTTGCCCCTTTTTTAGCTTGTGATTTTACCCTCTGTCAGAACACCATAAGTGTGCATGAGGGTGCATCTAGTATGACTCAAATGCATCAGTGAGAGTAGTTCTGATCCCCAAGTTAAAATTTTATATAATTTCTTACAATTCTTCAGGTCAAGCTTTAGCTTCCTTTAAATCATAAAGCACTTCATACCTTCGTTCATTGTCATCAAGATGAGCAAAGAGCACATTCTTGGAGATGGCCTTTGCCAGAGCAGTCATAGTTTTATAGTCCTTTGGAATAACCTGTGGAGAAAAGAGTGGAGGTTAATTAAATGTCTGGTTGTACTTCTTCATAGGTCTTGAAATCTGTAGAAAATTCCACTCTTTAAGATAATGGTTGCAATCTGATTTCAAACACTGAGACAGGTTTAGGCTATAATATCAAGACACTAAGAAAGTAATAATTGCAGTTTTGATAATATCAGGATAAGAATTTATGTTCTCAATATGACAAGCAGAAAATAAATATAAGATCCAGGATGAGTGGGGAGAAGGACATCCATAAAAATACTATCATTAGCAAGTACTGGCAGCTGTGTAGTCTTCTTCCAAATCTCTTGGACCAAGGAAAACATATTTCATATGCTTCTTTCCTCACAAACAATATCAGAAGCAGCCTACTTCTAAAAGTAGGGAACAAGCAACATTTCTTTAGGTAAAAGGTAAAAAAGTTATTACATTATACTTTTCAATACTGGTTGTGCTATAAGGAACCAAGCCCCTAAGAAGTCTACCTGGGTCAAAATCCTGTGCCATTGCTTCATGGCAAATGAGAAGGACTTTCATTTGAGAATGAAAAGGCATTTTTATTTGTTAACTGAAGAGATAGCAAAAGTTCTGTTGTACATGAATTTGTTCAAAATATATGCTGAAATTCAGGAGTATGTTTTCATATTGGTTGAAGACATTTGCAAGTTAGGCTTTCAGTTTTGGTAAGGTATTAGTAAAGACACTGTATGTCTGTATTTGCCAAACATCATCTTCTTGCAGTCAGAGATTTTGCGATTACAAGCAACACAAGAAATTTGTAAAAAGGTTATGACTCGTGAAAGATGTTCTTTGATATTAGTGATGTGAATTCCTTAATAGTTTTATTGTAATGGGATAGAATCAAGACTAGCAAAAGTTATGTGTGCTAAATAAACCTTACTCCAATCTGAAAATCAACAATTGCCTGTTTTAATTGCTGTACAAAAAAGGTCTGATAATGGACATTTATCTTTCATATTTTCTTATGACAGAAATAGTATATCCGTCTTATTTAAGTTACTACCTATGCTGATGCATAGGTAGCTTCCTTTCCTCAGCCTGGAAAGGCAAAATACTACCCATTCAATCAGAAGAAGGATGTCTCAAAGGGTAAAACTGATGTTCTTACAAAGAACTGATGTCGATTTATTTCAAGGGAAAATATTGCACTGTGAAGATCTGAAGTTAAACTCCAGCTTCAGACATCACTTATATTGACTGCTGCAGTCAATAGAATACTCAAATTAAGTCTAGAGAAGTGTATAGGTATAGACTGCATATTTGTATGAGAATGAAACATAATCTACTTAACATGTTTAAATTCCATAATGCTAAATAAAATTAACATCTGGGCCACTTATTCTTGTTTTTTACCTTATCAGACAAACCCTGGACTGAATTGCAGTCCTTGCTCTATTCAGAATACCCTTGCTGTTCACCTTACTGCTGATATGCCAAAAGGGTAGATAAATCATGAAGACATTCAACTCCCACCTTTCTGGCTGATTATAGAATAGTGTAGACTAGCCTTTCTCAGTCTCAGTCTGCAGCAATGAAAGCCACAAGGCAGAGACCAAAGCGGGTTTGTTGGGTTAGAGACACAAAGACAGAAGACATTCTTTAGGTGTCACAGTAACCAGGAATCCAACTAAAATCCAATGTCTGGAATAATCACTTTGACCATTTCTTATATCCCACTTCCAAGTAATCACTGAATGTTCTTTTCAAGTCAATAATGCTCTTTATAGCAAGATTCTTATTCTTTTAGTTGGTAACTACATTTAATGTCAGATGTGTTGACAAATGTTGCTTTCTCTAGTGTCAGGAATGAAACAAAGAAATAACCCACTGAAGAGATCTTCCTTTGTGCTCTGCAGAATGGAGCCATGCCAGGTGCTTGCTCAAACCACAGAGCTAAACCTCCTTTGATTTTCTCCCCAGTGACAGAACTCATTGCACTGACTTTAGCACTACTCATCCTATAGTTCACCCCTTCAAGGGATCCCTCAAACTGGCTTGTGACCCAGATGTGTTTCTATCCAACTCCTGAATTCAAATCAGCGGTTCTTCCTGGCTACTATCTAAAAATCCATCTGTTTGCAATAGTCTAACACAACCCTTGCCTTGTTTTTTACACTTTTGAATTAGTTTCATAATCCACCCTTTCAGTGTCTCCCTTTCCTTCTGTGTTCTGCAAATCTCTGTCACAAACACATATCCATGGGATTCACTATGGGATTCATGTGCTGATGGCAGAAGACGAAGCACTGACACAAACCCTCCCAGTACTAGTTCCATATTCCTTGCAGCATCTGTAGCCTGACAAGAAACCATCCTTTATTATTATTTAAGCTCAGTCAGCTCCTAGGAAATTAAAATCATAACAGCCTTAGTCACAGAGCACACAGAACATGATCTGTATTGCTTCTTCTGGCTCTTGCCTACACATGCTACTGTCAGGGCTTATTGGCATCACTGCTGAAAAAGGAAGAAAACAAAGTTAACTTCAGGTTCCATTATAAACATAAAAGAATTACTCAGGGGTGTGGGAAGGAATATTTCCTTTGATTTACAGAAGAGTCAGATGGAGCCCTCTGCTTAATAGCAGAGACAATTGTGATCTCTTCGTGGAATTTTTTAAGAGGAATATTGCAAACTGCACAGGAAGAAAAGTGTTTGAAAGAGGCTTTTAAAATATCACATGAGTTTTTTAACAGTGCTGTGCATTAATAGCTTAACCATAAAGCTGATAAAATATATACTTACAAGCATTATTTAACTACCACAAGAATATTCTTCCATGTTTGTTTTTACGATGAAAGGCTCCCTTAATTCTTTATTTCCTGGGACAGAAATCCCCAGAGCAGCCAGTGAACTTGTATCATATGTGGATGACAAAAGCCCATCTGACTGCAAAGGCAAAAAGTATTCTGCCAAAAAACAGTGACTGACAAAATGTATTCCCATAAAGAAAAAGCTCTTTGGGTTAAAGCTACTCCAGGCATGCACAAAAGTACATTAGTAGAATCTGTCAACCTTATGAAATGCACTTTTAGCCTGGCTCCCTAAACAAACATGACATACCCTATTGTAATGTCAGTTTTTTAATAAACTTTGAAAGCTTTGGACAGTTTCAAAAAACAATTTGCCATGTTATTAAGAGATACCAAGTATATAACATAGTTAAGGCAGTTAAAAAAAAAGAAGCTCGAATTAGTGCTCCTACTGAAGAAATTACCTAATTTGGCATCAGCATTTCTTCAAAGACAATGGTCAGATAAAATCACCCAAGTATGGTCAACACATTTCCAAAAACCCAGGGGTTAGGTGGGCATAGGAATCATGTGCCTGAATGGTCTAGGGAACCTAAATGACCTAGGTTAGAAATAAACTTGAGCTAGAAGTGACTTTTTTTTTTTTTTTTTGGGGGGGGGGGGCAGGGGGAAAAGCAGGAAATGCAGTAATAGAAAAGTCTGCTTTCCAAAACTGTGAGGTTCTGACAAAACTCAAAAGCTGACAGAGTCTCTGAATATCAAGAAAATGGCTGAGAACTACTTGCCCTATTAAAGGGGAAAACAGATTCGCAGCACGTCTCAAAAAGAGGAAGAACAGAAAAGGCTGAAGCAACATTGATGGGGAAAGTATAGTCAAGGAGTCAGCTAAAGAACTTGAGTGTGAAGAAAGTGGTCAAGCCATGCATATGCTGGCATAAGGACACCAGCCTACAGGCTGAGCCATGATTTCAAATAGTGAGCAAAATATGAATCACTTGATTGTACATCTCAGATAGATGGCAGCGTGTTACCTTTCTGACGTAAGAAACAGCATCTTCCTCTGTGTACACTTCTGCACTGACCCCACCTCTCCTCCGTCGGGCTTTTACCACTGGGTTGGGAGGAGGAGGGGAAATCTCATCATCATGAGAATCAGACTGGGAACTGGATTTCTGCCGAGCCAGTATTTGTTTGCATTCTTCCTGCAAGGCAAAAATAGACAATGAAACATCTCTTACCCGTGTAGCTAACTTGCTGGATACACTTGATTCACTCTCCTTTCACAACTCTCAGCAACCCCTTCCTTTCTACATTTGGATGACTGTGAATTTACACGTGTACTGCTGGAAGAAAAGTAAAGATTTAATGTGAGCAGCATGAAGGGCTGATACTAACTACAATGTGTGTACAGGTATTATCACTGCAATACCTGACCTGTTCAACTCTTTCCTACATGCAATGGAAACCAACGTATTACAAACTGCAGGCATATCTTTGCAGCTACTCCTGGCTGAGAAAGCAAAAGAACAAGGCTCTTCTACTTACTCCCCGACATCACAGCTCTTATTTGCTCAGTTGGCATGTACATATCTTTGTCTATTGTACAGAGAATATATCAGAATTCACATGTCACTATATTAGATAGGATTCTTCATCTTGCTCTGCTTTGCAGGCTTACTATCACCAGGAAGAACAAAGATGCTCCCTACTCCAGAATTTCTGTCATATGACAGATTTACAATCAATGGAACTACTTCCAAGCAAGTAAGATCCAAAGTAGGCTCCAGAGGACTATGAAAAATGTCTGGCTGAGCATCAGCCGGCCAATAGGGAGGTTATTCTTCAAACTTCACACTCAGAGAATGGAGAATAAAATACAAAGGGGAATCCCTGAACAAATAGTAACAGGAGCAGGAAACAGTATAGAAAACCTTCAAGAAAGGATGTTAGAGTTGAACGACATTGTCCATTCATACACTGAATTGACTTCTAAAGAATTGAGACAAACAAGATTACCCAAAGTTGTATTTTCCTAGAACCCCATCTCATATTCAGTTTCCTGGTATTCAAGGGAAACCACACAGGAGTAAAATTCCCTTTCCATCAGCCATGTCTATCAGCCAAAGGAATGTGGGCCTGTCTGCTCATTCCCAGCCCACCTCCTCGACCCTTAGTACCACCCCAGCCTGGCATCCTGCTCACAACACACCACACTGCCTTCACTGCTACTTCAGTGCCTTCATATCTGGTTCCTTCCATTCTTCGCTGACCCTGCCTAAAGCAGGGGAGAACCAGAGATGGGATAGACCACAAGTCCTGTCCTCCTCAGCTTGTCTAGTACAGGAAACCAAAGGGTATGTGCAGGAGAGACATGAGCACAGTGCACCCCATAACACCAACATTCCTTTGACAGGAATGCCAGAACCTGGCCTCTCTCCTTACACAATTACCTTCCAGTGAGACTGTCCAATCAGAGCTAACACATGGAGTCAGTGGAGGAGGGAGGATCTGGGAGCACCAGTGCTAGACATGTGGCAAATTACTGACATAGCCAGTTGGTCTCATTGGCAGAGGAAATGAGTTATAGTTAACTCATCAGGTATGACACCAGAAAAGAGTGGTACAGAAAACTGGCTCAAGTTCACAATTTTTAAGCTTGCAAGAAAAACAGATGATTAATATATGTTTTGCTATTGATGTTTACAAATGTCTGACAAATCCAGTCATGCCACTTGTCTTTTCTGGTCTTATTCCAGTTTCTTTCCTCACCATCACTGACAATGCCTCTCTCATTAACCTAAGGAGCCTTTGACACCAATCTTCAATGCATTATTGCTACTTGAAATAACTAACTAAATAATATTTCCCATGCTGCATAATTCAAAGAATTGAGTCACATATTCTTGTCTTGATTCAGGGACTACTGAAATATTAATGAGACAAGCACAGAGGTACAAGGTAGAGGGCTGGCTAGAGATGTGACTTTTCAAGCTCCTGACTGCCTCAAAAGTGACAAATTCTTTCTGAGATTGGCATTTTTTTTAGATTGGGATTATAAAACCACAGCTCCTGGCCCATAACACAGTTGAGCTACATGCTGTAACCAAAAAAAAAAACAGAAAAAAAACCCCTGATTTCAGATGTATTAAATCCTTCTTGAAACTTTTTCATTTCCAATTCAAATTTCAAGTAGCAGCACTGGATATGTAAAAAGTGACTCAGCTAGATTTTCCTATTGTGTAAGAACTGCAAGTTCTATTTAAGCATTCTCATCAACTTTTTCCCTACTCCTCTCTGACTGTCTCTGGCTTCCTGAACTACAGTTATGCACCTGTAGAAACACAAATATTTAAAATACAAATATGTGTGCTACAGATTATCATTATATTTAATGTCTAGTCATCAAAACCAACCTATGGCTGAAGAATTTCAAATAATTACTAGCTTTAGCAGCTTATGTATAACTGTGATAGTGTTAACGTTCTTTGTTTATATTAAATAAACACAAACAAATGGCACAATCTTCATAAGCTTACCTGAAAGATGAATTAAGAACTTTCTAGACAGTAAGTAGATGAAAGTATACAAAAAGGTAACTACTACAACAAGGCACTTGGGTAACTATTTAATGGTATGCAGCACTTACACAGTTCTTTTTATACACAGCATATTTACTCAGAAAGAGTAGTAGTTTGCCTCATTTGAACATCAAGTACACATTTCTTTTTCAGTACACATTGTATAAAAGGTACTTCCAAGGAATGAATAAATAATATCTCTTCTGCCCCAGTACAGATTTATATACAAAAGAAAGCTCAGTGAGATAAAATTAATATCACAAAGCATGCTCTTAAACCCAAATACCTTTTAAAGCCAGAAAGATATTAAAGGATTATAAAAGTGAGTTACCATATGATTCATTTTAAAAGGAAGTCTCTTCACTACAAATTCCTTTTATATAAACAGCAGATAGTTGACTGGCTGGCTTTTCCATATGCCGCTATTTGTAGTCTAGGTAGGATTTCCATTACTGAACTAAAGAGTGCCTTTTGAAAATAAAAGCGTACGCTCTGTCCTGGGTTAAGCTTTCAAAAAGCCGTCTTCCAGATATCCTGGGGTAAAACTGCACAAATACAGCAAATATTTTAAAGGAGGAATGGACTCTCTGAAAAATAGTTCTTCAAACACTGATCTTCAGTCACAGCTTGATGTGAATGCTTGTGCAGAACTCACTTTAAAGTAAACAGCTCACCATCTTTTGTTGTCATGACAACAAGCTCGCTCTCTATTTGGATGGCACAGATATTCACAATCATATTGCCCAATTATGTCCACCTTAAAATGAGAAAACACAAGCAAGACACAACTGCAAAACAGTGTAATTGCCTTTGAGCAAGCCCCAGTGAGCATCTTGTTCACTTCACACCAGTATCTGCTGTGGCTTCAGAGGGGATGCTGCTGACTTGTAGGACATGTAAGGTCTGATCCAGTTATCCATAGTCCAGTGCCATTTTGGGTGACCTTGCTCAGCTTTCAGCTGCCAGCTGTGGAAGACATGAGTCTCATGCTGTCCCGTGTCACATCTACCAGCCCCAGTGGACATCACACATCATTTAGAGAGTCTTAAATGGCAGTAAAAGACCACATGTGCACTAGTGTCACCACCACAGTCCAATGCAATGATATATTAACACACCCCAAATCTATAAACCAACACCAGTCTGTGACAGTAACACTCAATTTCATCTATACACAATCCAATCCTACTTCTATTCAAACCATGTGACGAAAAACCTTGCTAAAGTTGTGAACAAAAGTCTTTCCTGGAATTTCTGGGGGACAGAGATGGTAAAACTGTAATACCATTACTGACTTCAATGATAATAAACTGGAAAGGAAAGAAAATACACCATCATTGCCTCAAATGAAAAGAAATAAGAACCAATAAATACAACTCCAGTGACTCACTCATCTTCTGAATGCTTACCTCCAACTAAGACATTTGTGCTGCAGGAGGCTGAGGTATGAAACACAGGAATTTAGCGTGCTCTCCTCAGCATATGGGGTCATCACCTTTCCCGATTAATGTTTCCACAAGTTTTAAATGAGTTTAAACACTGCAAGTGAAGCAGCCACAATGTCAAGACAGTTTTTAAGTTGCCCCTTCCTTTCAGACCACTGCTGAAGAGCACACATGCTCCCTGACCCAGAAGCTTTCTTCTCTATCAGCTGGAGCATTTCCAAACAAATTCACTTCCAGCAGTTCCTCTCCCAGTCTTTCCTTTCAGGCTTTCTGACAACCTGGAAACTCAGCTGAAGAAAGGACAGCACCTAAGGAGGCTCCAAATCACTGTGCAGCTTTACAACAACATCCCAAGAAGACTTATAAAAGCAAGTCAGCCATTCGGTATCACTGCTCACGATCTCTGCTCTGCCTCCTAAACTTTATTCATTGCGTTCAAAAGCAACCACACAAAGTATGTTCTAAATGAAGTGGGGAGTTTTGATTTTTTTGTTGTTTGTTTTTTTTTTTCCTCGAGCACATTCATGAAGTTTTCTGAATGACAGACATGGAATCTGCTTTCTATTTATCCCTAGTAAATTTGCAGGGTAGTTCATGTGCATGTAACTAATCTCTCTTTGCACTGGAATTGACCCAGAGGAGGTGCTCTCAATACAGCAAGGTTTCTAACACTACCCCATTACTCCTGGAGGCTGACAACATGATTTATAGCAACTAATAAATGCCAAAGGCAAAGCACTCTGCTTTGTTGGAAGTACAGGCCTGACTGATGCCATCACTGAAAGCAGGAGAAATCTGGGAGGTCTTAATGTCCTTTCCAGTCTTGTCTTTGCCACAACGGACAACTCTACTTACAATCATTCAGCTTTGTAGTCAAGAGACTTTTCACACAACGCCAACTATTGTTCTGCTGCCTTCCTGATGTGAAATGCCACCTTTTCTTCTACAGCATCACTAAGAACTATCTTTAACATCCACCCCTCCTAATAATGTATTTATCCACTCCATATTTATTCACTGCTTTGATTACTACTACCGTGTCCTCAATGGCCACTCTGCATCTCAGTTCATTCCTAATTTCCAATCTAGGCAAAATTCTCCTGTCAAAAATCCACCTACTCTTTTGCCACTCCTGACTTCATCGTTCGCTTTCTTGAGTCCCATTACTGGCATCTTTTTACCTCCTGCAACACATTAACACTTCTTGTCTTCCCCTCTAGTGTCTTGCAATATCTCAACCCATCACCACCTCTTCCCTACTTTCTTATGTACACCTCACAGTAGAGAGGTTATGTTTCAAAACACAGACTATATTTTTGATACTTAAAACCTTATATAACCAAAGACAACTGAGCCAATTCTTTTGGGTTTTTAAATCCCACCAAATAGCAATGTATGCAAACATACCTTGTATAAGAAGAAACATGCCCACAGAAAAGTTCCATTTCTACTAGAAGAATATAATTTAAACTAAAATGCTAAATATTAAGCCATATTTTTCAGCAACAACCAGAACAACTAAGTAACTCTGACGTTTTTAGTCACTGGATATGTAATGCCAAAACTGCTTATTTATTTCTTATTCCAGCCTTCTAATATAGTAGACCCTTAATCCAGGAGAAATGCCACTAGTCTCAGTGAGGATTAGATGTTAAGAGGCAGAAATGGACCAAGAGAGCATAGAAAGAGAGAGATGGTAATTGAGGTTATCAACAAAGAGGGAATCACAAATGCTGGTATGCCATTCTGTTCCTTAAAATACTTCTGTTATGTAGGCCCACTTAACATTTGGAAGCACACTGATGCCTTTACATCAAATGTGCTGTTGACAGCAAGCTTGATTATTCAAAATCTTTTGTTCCCTAAGTCATTTCAGAGTGGAAGTTGTCTGTAAAACATTTCCATATTTTCTGCTCCACAATAAAATTCTACTCGATTTATTATCTCTTCTAAAAAATTATCTGATATTAATACAAATATGACAATACATGTGCTGGGCTGCTCATCTTAAATGTCACTCAGCTTTTTTTTTTTCTCTTTTATCCTCCTCCCTTCCACATGCATTTCATTTTTGAAACCCAAAACAACTTCGGTGTGCCGAGTGCCTTCACTGGTACAGGGGTATTAAGGCTGGAGAACAACCTGAATCACATGTTCAGGCAAGAGTCCACATGTCCCTTTTAACCCTTCAGTGGGCTGCTCACAACTCTTTAAGTATTTTTTTCTTCACAATTTGCCAGTAAACCCAAGCTAAAATAATTACGGCCATGTTATTTTGAGTTTCCCAGAGCTCACTTTCTCAGTTCCCTAAACATCTAGCCCAGGGGTAATAGAGCTGGTGGGCTGAGATCCTGGGAGCTGTAGAACCTCAACAGCTTGAGCTTACAAAGCTGTCAGAGTACAGCTCCAACACAGGCTGCCAAGCAGGCAACCACTGAGGCACAGACCTCAGCAGAGTGCACCGGAAGGTGCTTAATTCCCCTGTCTATGACATTTCAAAACCTAAGGTCCTTTTCTTAATTGAAACAAAGTCAAATATCAAATAATCTTAAATTTGCTGTGAAAAGTGCAGCTCTTCACACAGTATAACTGGTGTCCAGTCAGCCTCAATCTCCATTCTACATGCTGAATTAAAATTAATTCATTCAGCATTAAAAAGATATTTAAAAAATAAGCAGTCATCTTCTTCTGCATTTAGGAGAATATTCATAAGGCACTACTTGAAAACTAACTGAAAAACAAGAGCAAAGTCAAAAGTCATCCTCATCTTGGAAATGTGGTTTGATTTATATAATTTTTTACAGTCTCTCTCCTTGCTATCATTCCTATCTGGCATGCCCCTCAGTTTAACATAACTACTGTGGGAAAAGAGAAAAGGCTTAACTACCTCTGCTCCTCAAGTCACCTCTAACAATTGAAAGAGAATAAAAGAAAAACATTTTGAACATAATTTTTTGCCTCCCAGGAAAGCTACTACTGCCTCACCTTGGCTAAGCAATCAGTTGTAATGGGTCTGTAGCTGTCAAGAGTGCCTTGCCCAATGCTCTGACAACTATAAAACACAGAGAATGAGGAAGAATTGGAGGAGTACAGCCTGAAGACGCTTGTGTCCCTGAAAATGGAGTTCTACCTTGTCTGAGGTGAGTTGCTATGTAGTCTGACTGGTCTCTTTAGAGAAGATTAGTGAAGGATTTGCTGAGCTGCAGACAAGCAGAGGGGTAGGTACTCAGACAGTTCTGTAGCCACAGGCTCCAACACAGAGAAGATTTAAGCCCAGGCAAACTCTTTTTCCAAAATCGATTGGTAAAATAAAGCTTGAGGGCCCCACATCTGTTTGGGAGCCTATGAAAGGCTGCAGTCAGCTGGGGGCAATATGTGTATGTACCTGTTGCCATCTGTAAAGGCCTGTTACTATCAAGAGCATTCCCAAAGTTTGTTGTGATCTAGCGAAATGTGCCATCAGACAGGGCCTGACCCAGCACCACTTTTAACTTTACACAACTTTGGCAAAGTATCTTATTCCTGTGTTTAAAGCTAAGTATGAACCTGTTTCTTTAAAGCCACTTAGATGCTTAAAGATTAACACAGATTAGGTATCCTGATGAATGTAAAACACGATGGAGAGCTGAGCAAAGGCAAGCCTAATGAAGTTTAAGGAGAAGTGTAGAGTCCTACACCTGGGGAGGAACACCATCATGTACCGGTACAGGTGAGGGGTAGACCTGCTGGAAAGCAGCCCCATGGAGAGGGACCTTGGCATCCTGGGGGATAATAAGTTATCCATGGAACAGCAATGTGCCCTTCTGGCCAGGAAGGCCAGTGGTATCCTGGGGTGCATAAAAAAGAGTGTGGCCAGCAGGTTGAGGGAGGTTCTCCTCCCCCTATACTATGCACTAGTGAGACCACATCTGGAGTATTGTGTTCTCCCCAGTATCTGGTCTCCCCAGTTCAAGAGGGACAGGGAAATACTAGAGAGAGTCCAACAGAGAGCTACAACCATGATGAAGGGACTGGAACATCTCTCTTATCAGGTAAGACTGAAAGCCCTGGGGCTGTTTAGCTTGCAAAAAAAGAAGCCTGAGAGCAGATCTTTTTAATGTTCATAAATATCTGAAGGGTGGGTGTCAAGTAGAAGAGGCCAGTCTATCTTCAGTTGTGCCCCATGATAGAACAAGAGGTAATGGTTGCAAGGTGAAACACAGGAAGTTCCACCTCAACGTGAGGAAAAACTTCTTCACTGTGAGAGTGAGAGACCCTGGAACAGGCTGCTCAGAGAGGTTGTGGAGTCTTCTCTAGAGGCTTTCAATATCCACACAGATCTGTTCCTGTGTGACCTGCCCTGGGTGATCCTGCTTTGGCAGGGGGGTTGGACTCAGTGATCCCCAGAGGTCCCTTCCAACCCCCACCATTCTACAATTCTATGATAGTGTGCGATGTGAAACAAAGATGACATGAAGAAAGACCTCCCTTCTCGTTCCATCACTGCACTCCATTTTTCTTAGTTTTTTACTTTGAGACTGGGATGGCTACTCACACTTGCAGGCACACAAAGTAAACAGGGAGCTCAGCAACCCTCTAACAAGTTGGGCACACGCTTCTAAGAGCACTGCTTCACTTACAGCCAGTTTTATTTGGGGGGAAAAAACTTTTTTTCTTTTTCTGCTCGTATCCCCTTCATTCTCTACCCTTCTCTAAACCTCCTGTGTTTAGGAAAGCTTGCCTGAGGAGTCTTAAAAATTTACCTCATTTTACCTTTACCTGTTCCAAGAAAACTTTCAGCTCTCAGAACACTGCCTGTAGCTGACTACATCAATCACAGAGGTCCAACCGGAGCTGATTTTCATTCATTTCTCTCCAGTACTGCTATCAGAGGAGGGGCAGGAGCAAGCCTACTGAGAAGCCCAGTCACACAACAAAAGCATGCAGTGTTTCCACTGCTGCATTGCTGTCAGCATCTCGGGTAGCTCAGGTATTTTCCCACATGCTTTAGGAACGTTTCTGACCACTGAGCAGATACCACCCTACGGTTTTACAAGCTTTGAGAGATACAGAAATCTTTGCCATATTAGTCTTTATCAAATAATTTAGTTAACACATTTTTTGATAGTTTTTCCTCTACAGAATTTTCCTTCCAATTCATAACCTCTCCCCAGCTTATCTTAAAGGAATGAACTATACTCAGCATAATCACCTGTACTTACAAGAATGAATGTCATTGTTTTGGCCACATTCTGGTGGAAATTACTGATTGAAGAATTTCTTGTTGTGACAAAATATAAGATTGGGAGAGACTGCTGTTGCAGAAGAAAAGCCTGATGATCAAATTTTGATGCTTAAATACCTGTGGTTCTCAAGCTCTTTGTAATAAATAAGCAAACTGTATTTTACTAACAGGGAATTAATTTGTAGTTTACTACACACTTTATTTTCGGTGCTAGTTTACAGCAAACTTGCTGCACAAACACCTTGAGTTTTCGGTTTTTTGTGTGCAATACTGTCTAATATCACCAGGTGGAGCCACACAGACAATCTCATTTTGCTTTTATTTAATTACAGATGGTAGAGTCCAGGTTTTTTAAAACTCTCGTTTTGGATGGTACTTTCAGACTTGCAGCACCAGCCTGGGTCCATAAAACCACTGCAAATCCACAGGAACCCAAGACAGTAAGTTCCGTATGTGCAAGACAGTATTTCTTGTTTGTGCAATAGAAGGGACCAGGAGAGAGCTTAGGTCCTGAAGGTATCCAAAGACCACCTGGCTCAGCCAGCAAAAGCTACTGCTCTGAAATACAATGCAAAATGGGTTCAGAGAAGTACTTGGCAATGCCTAAATATATTATGTAGGTTCCTGCTGCTTCCGTTTCTTTTGTGCCATTTTCTTCATTAGTTCTACTCTTTATGATATTTTTTTTTCTTGCTGAACAACAGTCTAACTTAGCCTGGCAAGACAACTCCACCTTTGATCATATAATCACAGCCGCTGAACAGCCTGACACTAATGAAAGCTCTGCAGTCTCAGTATAGCTGAAAATACAAGGCTTTGCCTCTAACTTCTTAGTAATTAACCTGTTTTTTACATAATACAAGAAGAGGAGATAAGATGAGTTCCCTGTTTTTTCTGCTATGCCTTCTTTAGTACTCAAGTAAACAGGACCTAATTACAGCTGTTAAAATAATGCCACAGTTTCTTAGCGTACATCTATTCTCCTGACCTAAAAAAAGTCAATTAATATAAAGGGAAAGGTTTTCCTCACCTCACCCACCAAGTCCTATACAGTCACGGGAAAATGTAAACCAAATTATTCAAAAAAAAAAAGACTTTTTTTTTAATCTCAGTTATCTAAATAGCTTTCAACTGTTTTCTCTGCTTAATGGAATGTTAGATATTTTTACAAAGTAACTTTTAACATGATCAGAATAGTTGCTACCTTGAAGGTGGTAGGTCACAGCATATGAAAACTGACATGCAAACTTCAGAATATAGAAACTTAGGCTGATTCCTGGCAATTACTGGCATCTTAAGCAGGTTCTCCTAGTGAACAGAAAAATATCTATTAAGGTTCTTCTATTTTCAGAGTTATGTTTTTTAACTGTGTACTTGATACGAAAAAGCTTCAACGTAAAAAGGCATCAGGCATTTCTTTCTAACCTTGACACTTCTCCAGCTGCGAACAATGACTACAGATCAAACATCAAACCTCAAGCTCTAGCACTTTCTTTGTAAGCATTTTTTCATGTTCTCACTTTATAGCCCTCTCAGGCCATGTGTATACTGTGAAATAAAAACCAGCCCAGCCACAGACCTGAATACTAGCCCAAGACAGTCCACATCCCCCAACTATGAGCTCATTCTGTGCCTCTGTTCTGAGATGCTCGTACTGACTCCTGCCAAAACAAACCTGCTCCTAGACGTGTTAGACCTAAGAATTACATCTGGGGCCATTTAGTGTTGTGGGGTCAGGGGTTAGTCTTTTTTCATTTAGCAGTACAGATGCAGGCTGAAGGCAATGGACCTAATCTAACACTGATGTCATCAGAAGATGAAAAGCATTTATGATCTAGTCTGGTCTTGCATATGATAATAAATGTTGTTTTTCTGAGTTGACTTTATGAGATGCAGTTAAGAATCAACAAAATGAAAAACTTCTTTTTGTATTCACCTCTGATAGTTCCTGTACACTGATGTGGATCGAGCTCTACATGTTTTCCATAAGCTCCTTTTTTAACCACTTGAAAAATATCCCACACTTCATCTCTAAGCTACCCACATGATTTTTGACAAACTGTTGTCCTACTGCTCTCTTCAGTGAAACATGTTGTCTATTTTAATGAGTTTGGAAAATAAACCCAAAATACCACATTTTGTTGGAAAAATGCATGACTTTGTTTAGAAAATCATGCTTAAACCCAAAGATTTTCACTCCTCTTCCTTCACAGCACCAAAATGAAGGGAGCTACAAGCAAATGTGTTGTATCAGTGTATTGCTCTTTCACATACAAAAATCTAATGGGCAATTGAGAAATTCACAATTCCATTAAGATTCTTCAAAGTATCTATATATGACAAGTGACTTCTAAAATGAGGATAAAACTTAATGAAATGATCTCTCTCTCTTTACAAGCCTTCCTTCAACTGTTACTATGTAAGTGACCAAGTCAAAATACTATCCTACAGCAGAAAATCCTCCACAGTGCAATTCATCTCAAGGAAGTCCTCAGAGACATCTGGGCAAGGAAGTCAAACTGCTGTAAGAGCAAGAAATACATTGCTGGAAACCTCCAGAAACACCCTAAAACACTGAGCAAGATTAGCTCCCAGGTACCTCTACAGTCAGTGGCAAGACTGCTTCCTTCCATACAGAGCCTGGTATTTACTGAATTTCATGCCTTGAGACTGGTTGTTTCTAAATCACCTCCTTTCGTTTTGAGACAAGTGATATCCATCAGCTCCTGTGTTTGCATCCTGACTGATATCCTGCTGCAGAATTCTGGTATCTACTCTTCTTTGGGAAATAATAGGAGATTACATGAAAGAATATGTACTTTCTCAAGGGTAGGAACTGCCTTCCTGTCTCAATTCTGTGTACTGTGTTTAGATCAATAAAGCCAAACTTCCCTTATACATTAACCCTAGTAATCCCCCTGGCTATGGAGAATATTCTAAATACTACTCTTTTGATCTCATGGACAGGTTCTTTCCATAGATGAAAGTTCAGGACATCATGTATCATAACACAAAGTAAGCTCCTAACTCTTTGGGCCATTTTTAACCAGAGCAGTTGGATGAGAAATTATAAACTTGGTGTTATGCACAAAAAATTCTACACAATAGCCAATATTAGACACCAGCAAATAAAGGGTTGGGTTTTTCTCTTCAACAGCCTGGGTTTTAACAGTAACCTGATAATTTAAAATTTAAAAGGCAAAATGTACCAAAACATTCGAAACTTCTTAAACGATCTTTTTCAGTTCAAAAATGGAAAATACAAGTCTCCTGAAAATCACTGACCTTTTCTAATTTTTCAAAGTGTTCTCTGAGGAACTTCATGGGTCGGTCTGGCTTTGCTATGCAAAGGTTTACAATGCATTCTTTTAAAATCTGTTGGATGTTGTGCTTCTGAACATAGAGTTCACATCCCTTCAGGCTCTCATCTTCTTCCACATTGCAGGAAGAAGCAGCAGCCATCTTCAGGCTTGTAAACAGAAAACAGACCTAGGTAAGAAAATGGTGCAAGACAGAGATAAGAGACAGTTCCCAAATCCTTTGTCAGCAAGATCTGAAGGAGCAAAGACATTTTAATATTGCCTGTTTGCCTATTCAAGAGCTATCGTTTCTGAACACTTTCATGTTCTGGGGTTGTACATGGAAATGGGAACCCTGTCATCTTTATACGATCAATGTACCACCAAGTACAAAAAGAGCCTTTTAACTCCTAGATGCTGGTCAACCTTCAGAAATAACGGTGCAATTAATCACACAAGGCCATGAGTTTGAAAGACAGCTATTAAATGACGGTGTAAAGCCTCGTTTTTCTATTCCCTTGGGGACTCCCTCCCCGTCACCAGAAATCCAGTTTTCCGTAACAGAAGGATTTTTGTGAATTTTAACATCTCTCCCTTTCACAGCGAACGACCATTCTCAGTCCCGGGGGAGATGGGGAGGAGGGGGCAGAGCCGCCAGAAGGGAAGTTTGGTAATTGCGGGGAAAACAACCCCAAACCCCTCTTTATTTCCCTCGGTGAGCGTATGACCGCTCCGTTAAGAACCAAGAACGGCGAGGGCAGCTTTAACACCGGCCTCCCAGCCACCCCTGCCCGGGACGCTGGAGCCCGGGGGCGGCAGAGGCCGAGCGGGGCAGCGGGGAGCGGGTCCCGGGAGGCAGGGGAGCGGAGAGAAGGCAACCCCGGGCCCGGCCGGGCGGCCCCCGGAGCCCGAGGCAGCGCATCCCCCGGGCCCGGGCTGGCGGATCGGCCCTTCCCTTCCCACCCTCCCACACACCCCGGCGGGCTCCGCGCCCGGCTGGGCTTGACCAGCGCCGCTGGGCAGCGCCGGAGGGAGCGCGGGGCCACCGAGAGCCGGTAAATACCTGGGGTGGCTGAAGCCGGCGGAGCGGCGGTGGCTCTTGTCTCCTTCCCCGGCGCTGGAGGCAGAGGAAGGGGCTCTCTTGCCGCTATCCGCACTGCAGCCGCCGCCGCCGCCTCCTCCCGCCGCTGCTCGCCCGCCCGGGGCCGCGGGGCGCCGTGGGGGACCCTCCCCCCGCACCCCGCCGCTCCCGCACAAAGGCTCCGGCCCCGCCGCCGCTCACCCGCAGGAAGTCCCGCCGCCGTCACTCACCGGCGGGCGCGGCCTTCCCACCGCCTCCGCGAGAGAGGCGGCACGGACCGGACCCGCTCCGCACCGCACCGCACCGCACCACTCGGCCTGGCTGCCCCGCGCTGCCGCGCTGGGGAGCGGCTGGCCAGGGAGAACGGGATGGCCCTGAAAGGTGGCCTGGCCGTGAGGGAGAACAGACCGGCCACGAAAGATGGGCAAGCCGTGAAAGGTGGCTTGGTCACAAAGGATGAGCTGACCATGAAAGGTGGCCTGACCATGAAGAATGGGCATGGCCATGAAGGACAATAGCGTGGCCAGTAAGGACGGGCTGGCCATGAAATGTGGCCTGGTCGGGAAGAATGGGCTGATCGTGAAGCATGGCCTGGCCACAAACAACAGCCTGGTCATGAAAGGTAGCCTGGCCACGAAGGACACCAGCTTGGTCACAAAGGATGGGCTGGCCATGAAAGGCAGCCTGACCATGAAGGATGATGGGCTGGCCATGAAGAACAGCCAGGCCACAAAAAATGGGCTGCTGAGTCGCAGCAGGAGCGTGGCAGCCCCTGTGCTCTTTGTGGCACCTGAGCTGCCAGCCCTGCTGCACCCCAAAACTCTGGCAGGGCCGGGCAGGACAGCTCACCAGCCTGGCTACTTTGGTGTTTAAAGTTATTGCACTCAGGAGCACCTCTGTGTGAGGCCCACGAGGCGCATGGTTGCAGCTGGGGCTCAGCCGTGGGGCCAGCATCGTTGCTGTCAGGAATACCCCAGTGCACATTAATATCTCCTCCGTTCCCAGGGAACTCATGCTCATGGTTCCCACAGAATAAAGGGTGAGTAAGGACTCCAAAGGTTCTCAGTCAAGCTAGGAGCTGCACAACAAGAGAATAAACTTCCTCCTGGTAAGGCTATATTTAAAGGATAATTTGAATTGGTTCTGTAGTTCATAGCACTTTAAGTATGATTAGTGAAGAAAAAGACCACGACGGCCCGTTAGATGTGTGTTGATTGCACAGTCACCAGGAAAAGCACACAAAATGTTGTATCGTGTAAAGCACATTTAAGTACAGTATGAACAGAGCATATATACACATGTACTAATACAAATGAACACTGAAAATTATATAACACTGTCACCAAAAACAGTCACCTAGGGCCAGCGAGGCATTGATCCCTCCAGAGGAAAAAAACATAAGGGAAATATGAGGCAAATGGCGTGTTACATGTGGAAGTTTCTGCACAGTAACACCCTCATTCCTCATCCTGTGCTGGTCCCGGTCGCTTTGCCTTGCCCTCAGTTTCTCCAAGGACTACGGCCACCCACGGGCTTCTTTCAAGTTTGAGTCGCTGTTTTCCCCGCCTGATGCGAATAACGGGTCCCTCTCCTGCCGGTAGCCATGGCACCCGCTGAAACTACCGCCCTGCCTCCTCGATGCCCTGTGGCGGGGCCCGGGAAGGCCCCTCAGAGCGGCGGACACAGCGAGAGCCGGGTTGTCCTCCGGGGCCGCGTCCCTTCGGGCCATCGCTGCCGCCACACGCCGCGCAGCTTCCACCTCACCGTAAAGCGCTGGCCTGATGTCGTAAAAGCCTCGCGCGTCCTTAGCAACGCCGCCGCACTTCCGTGGCGACAGCGGAGCATGGCGGCGGCCGAGCTGGCGCAGGCCCTGAGCCGGCCCCTGAGCTGCTTGCAGGAGCCCGACTGCGGCCGGGCGGCGCGGCTGAGGGCGCTGGAGGCCATCCGGGCCGAGGTGCAGGAGCGGTCGCTCTCGGGCGCCGTGGTGCAGGAGGTTTTCGGGGCGCAGCTGGTGCGGCCCCTGGCGCGCTGCCTGGCGGGGGACGCGGCGGAGCGGTGCCGGGAGCTCGCCCTGCAGCTCCTCTGCCACGGGCTCAGCCACGGCGACCGGCCCGGCGAGGCGCTGCCCGTCCTCCTGCCGGCCCTGGCCCAGCGCCTGTGCCCGCCGCAGGGCTGTGAGCCCAGCGAGGAGCTGCGCCTTGGCCTCGTCCAGCTCCTGAGCCTCTTACTGCAGCGCTGCGGGGCCGCCGTGGTCCCCTACCTCACCGAGGTTATCCACATCCTCCAGACCACCCTCCTCGACCACTATGCCGAGGTCAGGCGTGAAAGTTGCCGATGCGCCGTGGCCTGTGCCCAGGCCATGCCAGGTGTGGCTGAGGGATGGGCGAAGCGGGGAAGCAGTGGGCTGATGAGAGCCCTCAGTTTTCTGGGGGGACAGGGGCTGAGGTACGGACTGGTAGGAGGTTACAGGTGTTCAGCCAGGAGAGAGGAAGAGATGAGAAGTTGCACACACCCTCAGTCATGTACTTTGCAGGCCTCGGAGGACCTGTTGGAGAAGAACTGTGCTAGGGATGGGTGCTGAGCCATGACAGCATGTGGGGAACAGTGGGAGGAGAGGGGTGGGGAAGTGTATGTGGGTTAGTGTTCAGCTCTACTACAGTATAAAGTTAAATCTGCACGCAACATAAACGCAGTGACATTAGTCACGCTGCTGTTCATAGCCTTACAGAAATTGTCTTGCTCATGATCTGTCACCTACGTAGAGAAAAGCATGTTTGAAGTTTCTGTCTCTCTGCCCCAACAGAGCACTTTCATATGCAGTCGGAATCATTGATAAAACCCTTAATGCAAACAATTGCACACCAGCACTACAGAGTTCGTGTTGATGTAATTCAGGCTACTGGAGCAGTGATACAGTTTGGAAATGGAAAGTCTGTGGATGATGTTCTTTCTCATCTGGCACAGAGATTATTTGATGAGATTCCCAAGGTGTGCTTTTCTTCTTTTTTTTTTTTTTTTTTTGTCATGTGTTTATTTTAAATCTGGTTTAGGGTGGGGGTTTTGGCATTTCCCTTCCCTTCTTCCCCATTTTCAGTTTTCATTCATTCAGCTGAATTATGTAAATATGTCAAATACAGGCTTTGTCAATTGTAAGCTATGCAAAATAAGGCTGGTGACCAATTCAGCTGCTATTTAGTTCTGCAGTCTAGTTCTAGGCTGTTGAAGCGTGTAGACACCTTTTTATTTTAATGCATCCCTTCAATTCTGTCTTAAATTCTGTCAGATCTCTCTGGAACTTGACTCTATGGCCTTTTCAGATGCTTAGCAAACATTTATGGTATTGGTACCTTCATGAAATGCATTTCAGTGTATTCCCGTTATTTAACTTGGGCTTCCTTTATAGTGAACAGAGAAAATTGCCATCCTGAGATGTGCTTGGAAAGCTTCAAATTTCAGAGAAATTTACATTTCTTATGTTTTCAGGAGATAATAACCATGAGATTTTAGAGTTTTCTGAGTTAGGTCTGTATCTTGTGTTCCTCTCAGAGACATAATTTTGTGCAGCAAGCAATCTAAGCTAAGCCAGAGGGAGAACACAAGAGGGAGCATTGTACCTTGCATGGTACTAAAGATACTTCCTGCCAGTGAGGAAATCCTGGGTTTTTGTAATTACTTCTAAGACTATAGATACCCTCTCCCAAGGCTTATATACTGAACAATATGGATTTTTTTTTCCATTTTCTGTTCTTTTCCTGACATATTTAAAAGAGTCTTTTTTGTATCCATGTAGGTTCGGCATTCTGTAACAACTGTCATTGGAGAATGGTTGTTGCACCTACGAGACAGATACTCCTATTTTCACAAGTTGATCCCTTTGTTACTTGGAAGCTTTACCGATGAAATTCCTGAAAATACGTAAGCAGAAAACTCCTTTTTCCTTTTCTTTTTCCCTTTTCTTTTTCCCTTTTTCCCTTTTCTTTTTTTTCCCTTTTCTTTTTTTTCCCTTTTCTTTTTTTCCCTTTTCTTTTTTTCCCTTTTCTTTTTTTTCCCTTTTCTTTTTTCCCTTTTCTTTTTTCCCTTTTCTTTTTCTTTTCTTTTTTTTTCTCTTTTCTTTTTTTCTCTTTTCTTTTTTCTTCTCTTTTCTTTTTTCTTCTCTTTTCTTTTTTCTTCTCTTTTCTCTTTTCCCTCCTCTCCCCTATCCCCTCTCCCCTTTCCTCTTCCTCTCCCTTTTCCTCTCCCTTTTCCTTTCTTCTTTCTTTTCTTTTCTCTAAATAGTTGTACATGAAAATGTTTCTCTGTTCTCAGATGTATTGCTTAGAGGCAAAAAAAAAAAAACAACACTTTTTTTTTCTGTCTTAAAATTACAACATTATCTTCAATAACTTTCATGATGCAGTCCTTTTATGCTCAATTCACATAAGTAAAAGGCAAAGACAGAGAGGTAGTCAAAGACAGAATTACTCTATGGAAGAGGTGACCTCTGTCCAATGAGGACAAGACAAGCATAAACTCTCAAGGTGCCTAAGTTAAATGTCAAGAATGCTTCCCATCCTTACAGGTGATTTTTAGAAGCCAGAGTTTCTGGAAGTACTATTTTATAATTCTTTTGGAGGCATGATGGTATAAACCACTTATTTTGTGTCTAGAAAACTGGCTTTGACTTACTGGGAAAAGATAGGCTTGCAGTGGGAAAAAGAGAATGAAGAAGATCTGAAGGATAAGATGGATTTTAGTGTTCCACCATCTCATTATCCCAAAGGAGGTAAGTGTTGCACTGAAAGTGTTTTTTACTTCCTGAATCATCCCCGAGATCTGCAGTGCAGTAATGACAGCAGAGCAAGATGTGTAATATTTATTACAAGATGTAATATTAGTTATCATATAGAGGCAGCATATATAAAAATATAATGTACAACATATATGTATATAAAATTATTGATATTACATTTAAATTTTAAAAAACATTTGTTCAGATACTACCTTCAGGTTTTTCCATTAATCCCAAAATTAATTTTGGAGAAAGAGTAAATGAAAATGCCTATGACAAAAGAAAAGAGATAAAGCAGTGACACAGGAACAGCAGAAAGTTCTATATTAGCCAGCAACCAGGTGGAGAATGGCCATGGAGAAACTTAGAAGGAAGGTGGGATGAAAGAACACGTGAATAATGAGAACTAGACACAGCGTCGATGATCCACAGAACTGGCATGGAAGAAAAATTTGCAGTGAAATGATTTCAGACTTCTTTGTGTGCCACTGAGATGATGACTAAAATATGCCAGCATACATGAGGACTGTGGCAACAGAAGCAATAATTTCCTTTATTATACACAAAACCCCCAAGATATGCAGCATGGGTAGATTACTTTTTAGTACCATGTAATTTTTAGGTAGCTTTAAAACATTATGCTTGTAGTATCTTGAAGCTTGTTTCCTGTCCCAGGTTCATAAAGTTAATGTTTACAAATATGCATATGGGGGTTGGTGAGAGAGAAGGTTTCAATGGGTCATTTATCGATTTCTATACCCATATTTAACAGAACAAAAACTCTTTTGGTGTGAAAGAACAGGTTCATGCTTGACTTGTGCCTACATGACAATCACATCACAGAATACCCAGCAGCAAAATCCTTTCCATGACAGTGGGTTCCGGAGTTCTTTCTTCTTTGAAATTAGACTTTTTTTTTTTTTTCCCCTTTAAAGTTGTTTTACTCACTAACGCTTGAATGAAAGGGGAAGCACTTAATAATGGTGACTGGTTTGACAGAACTGTTCAGCTTTGAAGACAAGCAAGTTGATCTGTTATCCTTTCCAAGTTTTTTGTCTTCCTTATTTTATATATAATATTACCTCCAGGGATTTGTAAATGGTAAAGAATGTTTTTACTTCCACTAGTGAAGGCAGAAACATATTTCTTCTTTAGGCAGTCAGAGAATTTTTTAGCATACATAAACTCATGAAGTTGAGTGTTTAAGCTCCAGTCACTTACTTTGCAATGACCACAATATAGTGAAAGTCGTAAAAGGCTTTGTACTCTAGTCCTGAAACACTTGTTAACATTTATGTTGCTACTACTGTTATCTTGACCAGATTTCTCTAGGTGTGTGTTGGGTTTTGTGTGTGGATGCTGTTTTGTTTTTTCTTCCAGAAAGGGACATCTATCAATTACTTCATGATTAAATGATATGTGCTTTCTGAAATAATCTTCTTAGCACAATAAATGTGCTTCACAAATTTGGGCAGAGTTCCATCCCTGTGTTTAATTGAATTTTCATGCATCTTGCTTGATAGAATGTTAAGCAAGCAGTTAAGGTTTGAATGTGTAGCTTAACAGTTGGGTTCAGTGATTTTAAAGTTCTTTGCCAACCTAAATGATAGGACAAGAGGAAGCAGCCTCACGTTGCACCAGGGGAGGTTTAGGTTGGACATTAGAAAAAACTTCTTCCCCAGAAGGGCTGTCCAGCCTGGACCAGGCTGCCCAGGGCAGTGGTGGAGTCCCCACCCCTGGAAATATTTAAAAGCCATGGAGATGTGGTGCTGAGGGACTTGGTTTAGTGGTGGACTTGG
Organism: Megaceryle maxima; assembly: GCA_024605025.1. NCBI lineage: Eukaryota > Metazoa > Chordata > Aves > Coraciiformes > Cerylidae > Megaceryle > Megaceryle maxima. The sequence goes on from JANHGN010014269.1 coordinate 128,642, forward strand.
CAGGGCTGGGTTAATGGTTGGATTTGATGATCTTAAAGATCTCTTCCAACCAAAACAATTCTACGATTCTGTGTTACTGTGTGTACACATACGCGTCTATTTACTTATATACACATAACTAAAGGATATTTTTAAAACATGCCCTGGTCATTTTGGATTTGAGTCCCAAGTTAATGGTGACTTAAAGACACAATGTTCTGATGCTTATCTTGACTTCCAAATTGTATTTCTTATTAACAGTCAGGCTTTATGTGACAAAAGAGAAGAAAAATGAGAGGAAAGGATGATTGGCTACTGAGTCATACAGATATGGAGCTTTATCCAGGACACTAGTATACCTTAGTTTCAAGTAATAATTTGTGATGTCCTACACAGACTATGTGGATGAGTTACTATTATGTGTCTTTCCCCTCCACAAACATTTGTATTCTTTTAATATGATAATGATGTATTTTAGCACTTTGCTGCCATTTTTCTGACCTATTTAATATACTGGAATGTCTTTTTACAACTGTGAGTTTATAGTACATTTTACTTAACTATCTTTGTCCAACTGTCAAGCTAATGGACCTGACGTATGAGGCCCCCCTATGCTTTGATCTCACGATGACAGATATTGCAGGTCACAGGAAGAATAGAGTTAGACCTCATACCTGGTGTCATCCAACCAACTGAATAGCTTTTCACTGAGCAACAACAGTCATTGCCTTAGGATACAGGTGCAGACAGTTTATAGCAGGGAAGTCTTTGACAGGAGTAGCTACAGGGATAAATGCCTGCATTTGAACATCTGAAATGAAGGAACTGCTGATAAAGAATGGTCCAAATTCTTTAAACAAAATTCTGCCTCAGGTCAAATAGAATGCCAGTCTGTATTTGCTGTCTCAAGTTGATTTCTTTATTTGACCTTTTGCTATTCATTGTCAGTTTTCATAATCCAAAATGTTATCCTCCATTGACAAAAGAAGCAGCAATTCATGTCCTGGTGCTTGAATTTATTTTTTTTTCCCCTTGTCTAGATATTTCATAGGCATTTCTTTAAGCCTTTTGTATTCTTCAGACCATTTACTTTAGTCTGTTTTCCTCTTAGCATTTGTAGTTACATGGGCCAATGTGGGAAAATATCCTGAGATAACTTAGTCATTTCCTCTCTGAGTGTTTACAGGAGAACTCTGTACCAGAAATCAAAAATGCACTCACACATAATATGTTTTTTGACACCTCATAATGAGTAATGTTTCTTTCTTAAAGCAGTATGTGAACATTGTGAGTGGCAATTATAAAATGGTGGTTCTCAGAGAACAACTTTTCAGATTTTGTTTGTGTAAGCATGTACAGTGTAAAGGAAAAAAATGGACTGCAGAAAAAGATCACTTTTTTAGTGATCTTCTTCTGTGGAAAGCACTGTCATAGCTTTATGTGTGAAGTATGGAAGTGGAGGTTTGGTAGTTGCTTGTGATATTGGTCAGGTTGCTCCTCTGAGTCTCCACGATTTATAAATGAGCTAAGATGTAAAGACAGGACAGTAAGCATTTGTTGGGAAAGATAAATTTATTAGTTCCCTAGAAGTCTGCATCCTTTATTGAGGTAGGAAATATGTATTTGTAACACTTAGGTGTTTTGTTTAAAAACAAAAGATTATAACAAAACCCTACTTTCAACAGAGTCTTTACAAATTAAACTGAATGTAAATAAATAAATAAATAGAATTTCCACTCCTGTTCCTATATAATCTTTCATACCATTTGAAAATGTGTTATTTAATATAAAAATCGGACAGAGATTGAAGAGTCACATCAGTAAGCTGCTTTTCCTGAAAAGGCCTTAGAAAAGAGATCATATAATAGCTATGATTTTTAAAATAGTATCAGTTTGATTTGCCTAATCTATTACACAGCACTTGTACAAATCATGATACCCTTTCTGCTCTTAATTTGCCAGATGCACCTTTAACCTTTTCCTTTAGAGGGCACAACTGACATTGTCTGTTTTACTGCAGTTCATGTCCCCTCTACTGTTTGTGATGTCTACCTTTCTTTCCCCCTCCAAGTTATACTTTACTCAGTGATACCAAAGTGTTTGCACACAAAAGTCTTCCTTCTATTTTAGCTCTATGTGCTTCAGGTTTGTTTTTTTCCAGTGGAATTTGTGTGGCTATAAAAATTAGACAGGAATTATTAAGATGTGTTTTCCAAAGTGGATAATGTCCCATTTTCATTTGAGTTCTCTTTCTCTTCCCCTTCTGTATACATTTTAAAACACGTAATCCAAATCACCATCCAGTAATAAATATGTAAACTCTACACAGTTCTCTGAAAATTTTAATTCTGCCATAGATATTAAAGAAATACGACTTGTGCAGGTGAATTCTTCAGCAGCATTTGGAATATTTTGTTCCAGGCTGAAGCAGAAACCCATAGGTCTTACCTTGGAGTCTTTAAACTTTTGTAAGGATTAATTAATGTGCATTGGCTTTACCTTTGATATTTCTTTGTCTTTTCTTTTTGTTTGTTTGTTTGTTTTTTCTTCTAGTGATTCGACCAGGACTAGGTTGTCGGGAGCTTGTGTCAAGAAACCTTTCCAAAATTCTTCCAGGTCTCTGTCATGATTTAACAGACTGGGTGGAAAGCACAAGAATAAAAGCATCCCAGCTTCTGTATACACTGTTGCTACATGCAGAGGATCACATAACACAACACATGGAGCTCCTGCTTAGAACTTTGTACCAAGCATGCTTGGATGAAGAAAGCAAAGTGGTTAAAAATGTAAGTTTAATCTGTTAAAGTATCTGTCATACACTGAATAAAGACCCTATTCTTCATAGTCCTGAATCCATCTTCTAAGGGTTAATCTTACCTTAGGTCACTGGAAATTGCCAGTGAGTGAAGGATCAGGCTCACATTTTTATGGATGTTAAAAACGTGAACATTATACTTACATTCTTGTATTTCCTGAATAGTTCCTCCCTTTCCCCCAGTTCTTACTCTGTTATTGCCTTCTAGCTATTCCACCCCTTCCACTTCCCCTTTCAGAACCAGCATCTGACCATTTCCATATCGCCTTATGGTGAGATTGAGCTTGTAAACTAAGCCAGTCACACACCAATCGATAGTAGAGAGAAGTTAACCTGGAATACTGTCAGAAGTCATCTTCTTGTTTTGAAGGGGGTGTATGGGCCTTAGGAAATCAATGCCCCAGAACTGAAGTAAGAGATATGCCACTATGGGTATGCAGCTTTTCAGGTTCCTTAGTGCTTGTATAAAATATGTAAGAACACTTAAATAATTAGAAGAATAAACCCACATAGCCCTGCTGTGCTGGTCAAATTTCCTATCTAGTGCTTGTTGCTATAAATGTAAATTCAAAAGTATTTGTTTGAGCAGCACATAGTTTTCCCTTGCCTTTTTCTGACCATACTTTTTTCTCTTTCTTAGAATTCCACCACAAATCTTCCTGCAGGTGCTTCCAAGAGATTTATCTCCAATTAGGAAATGGTTTATGTATTTAATTTTACTCTTCCTTGTGCCAAAATTTAAGATTCAGCAACTTACTTTTGAATGCCTTTTATCTCTTTAGTGATGCTGCTTCCAGGGTAGTGTGATCATCTTCTTTATTGTTTGTCATTGTAGAACCCATTTCAAAGCAGCCACCAACTTGGAAAATGTGTATGTCTTTCTCCAGCCTAATAATACCAATTGAGATTTATAAAAGACCAGTTGGTCTCTTATCCCCTTTTTTTTTTCTCTGTTGAGTAGATACATTTGTATGAATCAATTTATCAATTTGTATTTTTAAACTGTTTAATTCTACTGTCATTTACCAGTTTTCAGAGCACTGAGAGTCTTTTTCTTTATGGCAAATGAGGAAGACAGGGTTCACATCTACATAGATTATAACTGTTTTGAGTCTTCACCCCTGTGAAAAGAAACACCTATATATAGTGCAGATTTAAACTATGGAATTCATGGCTACATGCTTCCATTGAGACAAAAAAATATAGGATGATTCAAGTACTAATTAAGTGCAATGATAAATCCATGGCTAAATTAGACTAAAAATTATATACAAAGGGAAATAAGCTTTCATGTTTGGAGAAATGAGCCAACCATTAAATAAATGCACAGTAGTTTACTATGTCTTTATTCATGCATCTGACTGTAAATATTGGGCATCAGTCATGGACCGAGCTTTGGTGTGATGGTATTTCATGTGGAATACAACATACCCATGCATCTGCAAGGCAGAAATTGGAACAAAGATGTGAGCGTCATGGGGAATACAAAGGAATTTAAACCTTTTTGGTTAAAGGAGTAAGGGATTGAAAGCACTGGGCCGTTCCCCGATGGCAGTACTTCCACACTAAACCAGATCTCTAATATCAGTGTCAAAGTACAGTACAATAACAACCAAAAAAAATTGTCTTTGAGGGTTTTATTGTTGTTGCTTTTAATAGCTGGGTGGTGAGTGCATTAAGAGTGTTCCTCAGAACAGCATTTGGAACACAAAGTGCCAAGCCACTAAATCTGCAGCATATTGTTATTCTAAACTAGAGACTTTATTACACTGAAAGTTGAACACTTCTTTTCTGTGCATTACTTTCTTATGGAAGTTTTTCTGATGCTGAGAAGTGCTGCATGCCATATTAGGTGCTTACAGAGCACACCAAGAAAATTTCTTCATGCATATAATCATTACTGAGTGAGTGGAAAAGGCCTAAAAGGCAACTGCTGAAACATTTAAAATAACAGCTGGAATCATAAAAAGAAAAAGCCCATGATGTATTCAATGCTATTTGTGTTTTCAGGAAAATCCTCAAGTTATTCCTGTTCTTTTTTCAGTGTGTGAAAGCAGCAGAATTGATTGGAACATTTGTCAACCCTAAGGTGTCTATGAAATTAATCACATCTGCCTTTGGGAAGACACCTAAGCCATCTTGCATCATGGTTCTAACTGCAGTGATTCGAGGTAGCCCAAAAGAAATCTTACGGCCACATTTGGCTAATCTTGGGAACATGCTGTCACAAGCTGGAGTTTGTCAACGATCTGAAGAGGTACAGCTAACTGGAAAACACACAACAAACCAAAGTTTAGACCAGTGGTTCTCTTAACTTATTTTCTCCCTTGTTTTCCCTAAATGCTCCCATTCCTTGCACACCTCCCTTGCACACCTACCCCACTCTATCCGAGGATACAGCTGTGGACATGTGTCTGAGACAGAACAGGAGCTTCCCTATCCTCCCTAGGCCATGTTGTGGTCTCCCAGTCAAATCTGCTATTCTCCCAAACTTGCCATCAGTCCATCCTCTCAGCAGATGTGTGTTCAAGTTAGAGAATTGCTATAAAAGGTTTCAGATAGTGGGAGGAAAACAAAAAGGCACGATGGGGAGAGAAGCAGCTGTTTAATATGTCCTGTACTAATAGAGGACTGCCTTGGGTGATCTGGAGGCAGAATTTAAGCCATATTTTGAAATACCTTGTGTTCACAATTCAAAGATCAAATATTTTGATCTTCGTTAGTAAAAATGACCAAAAGCTCTTCGCAATCTGTTGCAATTGGCATGTCAGTTTTCCCTAGAAGGACTCCCTCTAAATATCAACTTCTAATTTTTGTTTTGTATTATTGCCATTCTCCATTTTAAAAAGAAGGTACCAGTACTCTTATATGTACATTTAGGAGTGTCCTTTGTAAACTCTTGGGCCTTGTTGCTTCTCTTTAAGTGATAGTCTAGGAGGAAGACCTTTTGTAAATTAGGAATTTGCTCCCAAGTGTACCCTTAACTAGTGTCTGAGCCTGAAGACCATCTTCGTTTTAAGCATTTGAAGAATATTAATCAATTGCTGTATAAGGTGACAGTTTCTCTTCAGTGAGGAATTGAGATTTTTAACTTCCAGGATTTTTTTTTCCCTTCAATTGCTCATATGTGGAAATAGATCTATTAAATATTCTTCTTGTGCATCTTTACAATTTCTCCCACAAATGAAATCCCAGCTTTCATTCCACCAAATGTTTCTTAGGCCTCATTTCTTAAGATTACCAAAAAAGGGCCAGTGCTGTGCCTTTACAAAATTCTAACTTCATGTCAAATGCAGACTTCCCTTTAAAACAATTATTCATGTGTATAGTCCAAATCTAGCATAATTGTCTTTTTGAGCCAATGAAAGATATATGTTTGAAGTTCTTCCCTCATTAGGCTTCTTCCCTAACGGAACATGTACCAGTGATGCAGGAATTAACCTTAATCTCCATGAAGCCTGTGATGATTAGGAACTCATATAACTGGAAGCACTAGAACCTGAGTGTTCAAATAACAATTCCCTGAAGTACCTCTGCAAATGTGCTATGAGGTCTTAAGGTTACTACTTCCATTTGGCATGGGATACAGTAGACACATTCATCTGCAGCTGAAGCATTTGGTGGACTTGTTGTAGCCTTGGTCTTGTAAAACAATCTTTCTCTATTTTAAACAGTCAATGCTGCATAGACACTGTTTAGCTAAGGATTGACCATGTCCATGAGATTAATAACATTTATAGCTAAACCATTCCTAGACTTGATTTACTTTTTGGAAGTAAATTTGTAACAAGGGCCCCTGCTGTTCATTGAATGTAATCTGACAGCTTCATGGAATATCTGATGCACTTTATCAGGGAAGTTACTGTGAACTAACTGACAACAATGTGGACTTCAACTGGTATCAGTTGAATCAAGATAACATGCATTATATTGCATCAAATGAGATAAATTACCTGAGATAAAAGCAGATGCTCAGGTTTTCTTGGTTTATGTATTTCACCATTATTGTTCCATTTTAAATAGTCAAACATGGAATAATATTTGAAAGAGTTGTAACAAATACGTTATTAATTAACAAATTGCACTTCAGAATGAGCGAGTACCACTGGTAAGCATTTCAAAATGCTTTGATGTTTTTATTCACAGTGGAGCAATAGTGTGATTAAGAGCAGGGTCATTTATTTTGTTAACAGGACAAAGTAAATACAAACAAATGGTCTGGGAGGAAGATTGTGTTGTATTCTATAAAAATAGAATGTAGGTAATCAAAATAACTAACATGAAATGATCAGTATGTTACCAATTTAGAGAAATATACCATGCTCAGATTTAATTACTGTTATTTCCCAAGTCTCTCCCTTAAAGAGAATGTAATATTTTATAACAAAACATAATAAATTTATGCTTTTATTAAAAAATAGGTCTTTTATATGGAGCAGTTGCTTTATTGTGTACAAGCATTGATAGAAGTATGCCAGGAAGACTGCAAAGAAGTCAGCTTGCAGCTAATGAAAATTTTGGTGACAATAATGGCAATACCAACTTCTCAGCACCTTAAAGAAAAGGTAACTATGAACTGGTTTGATGTTTTGTTGTGTTTCTGATTTATGCTGTTTATAAGACACTTTGTCTAAACAGAGCCATAATTCTTTGTCTTGCTATTAGGTTCAAACCACAGAAATTCTTAACTAAGAGCTTATCCACAAAGAGTGGTAATGTTTAAAATTATTTGGTCTTGCATGACCTTGACTGTACCCTCCATCTCCTCATCTTTTGCCATAGCTGAAATTATATTGGCTGTAGTCTGTTTAAAACAGATAAAGGTAACTTCTCCAGAAGAATAAATCTTATTTATAAGAGCTAAGAACTTGTACACTACTACTAGTTTTGTTTGGGGATTGCTTATTTTTCACCTCTGTGTGTGTATAGCAATCTGTTTCAAATATTATACAGAAATATAACAGTTAAACATTTAGATAATCATGTAATTACAAATTCATCAGATTGACTCTGTTAGAATGAGAGAAGCATGATGGAATACTTGGAATCTGTGTTTAGTCCTAAAACTGTTCTGCAAAGATCTATCCCTATGGCACTGTTCTGGTGGTTGGTTAATATTTAAATTCACTGTGAAGGCTGAAAGATCTATGAGTGTTATCATTTGTCAGTCAATATATTGATATTTCTGCTTTGTCAGATCACAGTTCATAGTTGTTAGTTGCTAAATCTATTTCCAGTTTGAAGACCTCAGTTTAATGTTGAATCCTGAAAATCCCCATGGCTGTAATTAGGTTAGCAGCAACAGACACTAGGGTCTTACAGGTTATTTCTTTTATGGAACTGGAAAGGTTAGGATGGGACTAAAGTTGAGATTAATGTCTAGGGCAACAGTGGTGCCAGAAGAGCTGAAGGTACTGTTGCATCTTGCAAACACTGTAAGACTAGAATGTCCACTGATGATTCTAAGGCAAATATTAGCTCCTACAGAAGTGTGGTCTTCAGAAACCTGGTTAACACCCGAGTTTGGCTGACATAACAGGAAAGGATATTACTCAGGTAAGAAACTTAGGAATTGGCCTTATTGCTACATCTTGTAAGGCTTGTTCACGGCCTGTGGACTACACCAGTGGAGAGCTCGTGCCTCACCCAAGGTTGCATGTTTCTCACTGTACATCCAGGATTAATACCAGAATTAAGTTTGGAGTTGGGTTTACAGTTTGGGACAGCAGAGCCTGGAGAATTACTTTTTTTTATAACCCTGGTTGAAGGCCCGTAGCGTTGGACTATGTGCTGGTTCTGAGAAGGGTCCTAGAATTCAGTTTTATTTTGTGGTCAATAGCAATCAGTATGGGTCTGTAGGCTATAATTACAATTAGATTTTGGTTGGTTGTTTTTTTTTTATTAAGTGTGTTTAGCTTAGGTTTAAGAATAGATGGCTTGAAGTACGTTACTGGAGCATGGGAAGCTCACAGTTGAATATGGGCTGCCTTTGGCCTACATGAGCACTTTACTTGGATGGATATTAATCACCAGGCCATGGTTTAGGTCAAGTCTTGGTGCAGGAGGTGTTCAAGAGTTTATGCTTGTTGCTGGATTCTGCAAAGCCTTGGCCATGCTGTTGGTGCTGGTTGAACTGTTGATACTTACTTTTTAGGTGGAAAGAAGTCACTGGGTTATTGTTAATGTTCAGTTATACTCAGGAGCACACAAGTGGCCAGGAAAAAATTCAAATTTGTTATTTGACTACTAAAGAACAAATCTGCTGTAGATCAAGAGCACTACTAACCTTAAAAAAGTGGTAGTTCATAATTGATTTTTTTATCTTTAGACAAAGATCAGACTGATTTTGCAGTAGTTGACCTTTTTACCTCCCTACCAGAACCAAAAGTTTAAGTGTTGCAGGAATGCTTTAAAATCAAGGACATCTGTGGATGCCCTGATAATAGATGAGCTTTTTCATCTAAACATTATCTCACCCCCTTATTTCTCTCTTCTTCTTTCTTCCCTGAGCTAAAATATCAAATAAATCAGCAAGCCATCTTCATGTGGTACAATTGTGACCTATCTAAGTTGTCTTTTTTCAAGCGTGTGCCTTAAATGCAGTGGCTATTCTACTTCCTTTTCTTTTGCTCCCAGGCATGATATTCCAAAGGCCTGTGTAGCATCAGTATTTATGGCCCCATAGTTGACAGGCTGCCTCCAAGAAGGCATATGCTTAGAAAACTATTCTAAAAGAAGTAAAATAGCACAAAGCTTGAAACAAGTATTGAAAAGACTTTGCAGGTCGAAAAGGTAGGGTATGAAGATCTGTCTCATGGAGAGCCAGTGCAAGGGGGGGATTTTTAGGGGTTTAGTTTTCATTTGGGGGTGTTGTTTTTTTAAACAATCTGACCAAGTGAGCCTTGGACAGATGGATCTGGTATGTTTTGCAGGATCTGATCTGTTTAGCCCTACAGTGGTCTATAAAGTCAGAAATGTCTATTTAAAACTTTAAAATTCATATTCCTACAAAGAAAGCAGTTTTATGGAGATAAATCCTGATTTTCATATACAGAAAAGTTAAGCTTCCAAGATTGTTAAAAGTTTAAGATGTTCCTGCAGTTACTGATGATTTTTTAGAGTTGACAGTACTTTGGACAAGAATCCTTTTTCTCATTAGCCTTTCTTTCAGCTAGACAGAAAATCTGGCAACAAGATTACATAATTGCAATATTTCAACTTTGTCACAAAGACAAATATGACTTGAATTTTTAATACACATTTTTTTTCCCCAGTTACTGACTATACTAAAACTTCAAAGTGAGCTCTCTGTACAACTTTCAGAAGGCAAGAAGTCCCTGTTAAAATAGCTTAAGACCATACAGAACAAATGTATTCCATCTAGCTTTACAAGTATAAATTTGTTGTTCAAAAATAAGTCTGTATTCAGGATGAAAAGATTTTTAGTATAAACATAAATTACTCAATAATTTGCATTATAGAACTTCAATTTGGACTTTACTATAAGGGTACAGAAGATCACAGAGGTAGTGGAAACCACAACTGATGTGACCTGACTGAACACTCACGGTCTTGCTTGACTTTTGGTCCCTTTTCTTTGTGTTCCTCGGTGTTTCTGGTTGCTTAGGGCTAAGGAAAAAGATCAAGACCACCAATTGAGCACTTCAGTATCATGATGAGAAGTGTGGTTTATAGCCCCAAATAGACTGAAGCCGTATCAGTGGTTAAAGTCTGTTAAGCATGTATTGAACTTGTCAGTGATTTCACTGGTGATCTAAAGATAAGATTTTGTTTCATTACCAGTGGCCTGTGCTATCTTGGCTCTTCTTTCGGCACCCGATTATTTAGCATTAAAATAATGCATCATTAAATTTGTTAGCTTTCAAATATAGGAAAGAAAAACACACTTGGATGCTATTTTATTTTTTTTTAACTGCAAGACTCTTTCTAATGAGGAGATATGCATCAGTCTATTGGCATATTTAATTTATTCTCTCTTTTTTTTCAATTGCACTCTTGAAAATACTTAAAGCATTTATTTTAAATCACCTGTGAGCAATGTATTATTTTGTTTCTCTTTTGTTCGTGGAAAAAAGCATCTTGCAGATTGCGGAGGGATTAATAATAGGGAGCGGTTTTCTTCTTGACACATTCTGTCATGTGAAATGTTCCAATTAATTTAAAGATAAATAAATATTTTACATACAAAGTATTCTGAATTGTTTTGGCTGGTTGGCAGAATGCTTCCAGAAAGGAGATTGTGCTTGAGGCAGGCAAACCTGCTTTAAGAGTAACCTTTGTCCCTAGCAAATCCTGATTTATTTTTTTTTCATTCTAGAAATCTCATTTATTTTCTCCACATCTGGTACTTCCATAATAACATCTTTGTCTGGCAAGTGATTAGTCTGTAAAGTTTTAAAGATCCTAGACATGTTTCAGCTAACTTGTGCAATTGAGTTCAGCTTTCAAATATGACTACAATTTGTAGTTCTACTGAACCACTTAAAGTCAAATGATGTCACTCATAGCACTGAACTACATCCTTGCCTGCTAGAATTGGCCATGCTGACAGCATGTGTTATTTCTCAGTGGTGTTTCTAACAGTGTCTTGCTCCCCATTCTTGACCTACTGTCTACTGAAATCACCAAGACTGTAAATGCCGCTTTCAGCATGCTTTTAATCTCTTCCTTAAAGAAGTTTTGTCCCTTTAGTAGGAGTCTCCAGGAACTTTAAAAGCAAGTTTTCATTTGCTTTGAAATACGTTCGCTACAAGTGATTAGGAAAATCTGTGTGCTTCCTTGCCAAGCATGATTATGTCTAGAATTCATTTAGTAGTTCTCTTTACATGTTTTATTGGTACATTTTTTATTTATGTGTCTAATGGAATAGTCTCAATGTAAATATGAAGATGGTATTGCAAATGTTACTTCTAAGCAACACAAATAGAGAAGTTCAAAGTGAATCTGCCCAGCTACTGTAACAAGAGCATCTTGCTTAACTAAACTTGGGGGGGGGGGGGGGGGGGAGGGGGGGGAAACAGAGAAGGGGGGGGGGGACAGGCAAAAGTTTTTAGGAGGTGGGATGTCCT
>JANHGN010014270.1:0-24398 GCA_024605025.1 Megaceryle maxima
AAATTACACCAGTACAGACTGGGAGGTGATCTGCTGGAGAGCAGCCCTGTGGAGAAGGACCTGGGAGTCCTGGTGGAAAACAAGTTCTCCATGGAAAAGCAATGTGCCCTTGTGGCAAGGAAGACCAATGGTACCCTGGGGTGCATTAGGAGAAGTGTGTCCAGCAGATCAAGGGAGGTTCTGCTCCCCCTCTACTCTGCCCTAGTGAGAACTCACCTGGAATACTGCATCCAGTTCTGGGCTCCTCAGTTCAAGAGGGACAAGGATCTACTCGAGAGAGTCCAACAGAGGGCTACAAGGATGATTAAGGGACTGGAACACGTGTCTTATGAGGAAAGGCTGAGAGACCTGAGGCTCTTTAGTCCGGAGAAGAGAAGACTGAGAGGGGATTTAATAAATATTTATAAATACATGAGGACTGATTGTCAGGAGGAGAAGAGCAGCCTCTTCTCATTTGTGCCCTGTGATAGGACAAATGGAGGTAAGCTGAAGCACAGGAAGTTCCACCTTAATACGAGGAAGAACTTCTTTACTGTTAAGGTTCACAGAGCACAGGAACAGGCTCCCCAGAGAAGGTGTGGAGTCTTCTTCTCTGGAGACTTTCCAAACCCGCCTGGATGCGTTCCTCTGTGCCCTGTGCTAGGTTGTATGGTCCTATTCTGGCAGGAGGGTTGGACTCGAAAATGTCCAGGGTCCCTTCCAACCCCTGACATCCAATGATCCTGTGACCCTGGCCCAGGTTGCCCAGAGAGGTGGTTGGTGCCCCATCCCTGGAACCCTTCCAAGTGATATTGGCCAGGGCTCTGAGCAACCTGCTCTAGTTGCAGATGTCCCTGCTCCCTGCAGGGGGTTGGACTAGATGACCTTGAAAGGTCCCTTCCAACCCACAGCAGTCTATGCTGATAATGTTTGTATACCTACCACAAGTAATACATGCATTTCCAATACAGAAACAGCCAGTGTATGGAGAACCAGCATAGACCAACTTCAAAACAGGGAGAAATGATTCACAGTGCTATTTCAGCTATATACAAACTTTGGACAAAACAGGTTTAATACAATCAGAAGGTACGCTCTACTTCATCAGCCCTTCAGTATATAGCATGTAGTGCAGAGAAAGCTTTTACCCTTCTGTGGAGAAAAAAAAATAATCCTATCAGCAGTTCATTGCTAGCTGTCAGTTAAATCCTATTATCACAATGCTTAGCATTATGTGCTGGGGGGTTGTTGCTTGGCATTTTGTTTTAACTGGTTGAGTTTGGTAGTTGGTGGTGTTTTTTTGTTTTGTTTTTTTTTGTTGGTGGTGTTTTTTTACTTGTTTGGGTTTTTTTGTTTTGTTGTTGTTTTTTGTTGTTGGTGGTGTTTTTTTGTTTTGTTTTGTTTTTTGTATTCCAAAGCTAAATCAACGTGAATGGAAACACTCAGAACCACAGAAAGGTTGAGGGTGGAAGTCCCCTCTTGAGATCATCTAAATTGAACCCCCTGCTCAAGCAGAGCCACCTAGAGCAGGTTGGCCAGGACCATGTCCAGGTGGTTTCTAGTATCTCCAAGGAGAATCTACAACCTCCCTTGGAAACTTCTTGGTGAATCATCTCCCAGTTAGAAGCATCTTCTTATGCAAAATGAGAAATTCCAGCATTTCCATTTTGTGCCCATTTCCTCTTGTCCTTTTACTGGGCACCACCTACAAGCATCTGATTCATCTGCTTTGTTCCCTCCCATCAATAATTATACAGATTGGCATCCTCCTGTTATGGAACTGTTAGGAAAAGTGAAAATTCTGTGAGTACAGAAAGAACACAATGCAGCAGGCTTAATAAAAAACATTGCTGCCCTCATACTCATTTTGCATTCTCAAATCCCATGATGATTTCCATATTTTAAAACTAATTGCAATAAATAGGAAGTTTGTTATCTGACACTGTGTTCAGTGCTTATGAAACTAAATTCTTCTTCTAAGGGCCTCTCTGTATATAAAGCTGCATTATATTCAGGGTTTTTATATTCAGTTTTCGTTGGGTTTTGGGGGGGGGGGGGATGTTTTTGATTTATTTTTTTTTCTCTTTCATTTGGCTCATTTGAGCTCTAAATGACAGAAACATTGGAGGATGATAAAGAAATCATATGTTTTTTCTTCTGTATTACCAAGCACGCCCACATGAAGCAATTTAACATATTTTCCTAAGCAGGTCTGTGTGACTTGAGGATCGCTGTGACAGATGTCCATCATCTGAGATGAAAGAGGAAATGTCCAACAACTGTGTTGCTTTGGGTTGTGTGGTCCCAATCCCTTCTCACTTAGCAATGGGAAGATGTGCAAGTCCAGGCTCTTGTGAGGGTTCCCGATACACTGGGAGAGACATGGCAATTAGACCCTGCAAAATTAGCCTTTTTGGATACTAAAATGCATAAAGGAGATCCCATTTCTTCATTGAGCATCCTTTGGTAATCACTCCTGCTTCCAGAGATGATCCCAGCATGACACCTAGTGGCAGCAGCTTATTTAACCCCATCGATGCCTTTCTAAAATAGTATCAAATATCCAGTTACTATTTATTTCCTCATGGTTTTTTTGTTGTTTTTTTGTTGTTGTTGTTGTTGTTTAAATCCCGTTTCCGATCACACTTGCAGGGAACAGGAATTGCTCAACTAAATCATCTTTCATGAGGCTGTAACACTCTCTTCATGTTGAGGTTTAATAGCATGTGCAGACTTTCTAAAAAGTGCTTCACATCCAGAACTTGAAAGGAGAGCTATTAAAATATTTAGATAACTAATTCTGATGCACTAAGGCAGGAGATCCTGACATGTAGCCTGAGATATTGCACACTAATGGATGTATGCAAACTGTAGTTTCTATAAAGAGGTGTTATAGGTGTTACCTGTAGCATAACAGGTGTTAGATTATTGATAACAGTCAGATTATATATGCACAGTCAAGATTGTAACTTTTTAAGCAACACTAATAATATTTCCTTTTATGGACCAACATCTGCTTTGTTTCCCAACTGGTATTTTTATTTCTGTTTTTAATCCTCTCATAGGAAAAGAAAAAAAGAATAGGCTGGAGTTCATCTCTAAGATTAGTATAAATTCAGTATGTCCACTAATGGTATGAAGGGAAAGACACTTTATCAAAAAATTGCAGGCCATTATTATTTGACATGCAGTTAAAATTGTGTTGGCTGTTGTATTCAGTTTGTGCCACCAGGTTTCAGTAGTGGGGTGGCTACAGGGGTGACAGCTGTAAGAAGCTGCCAAAAGCTTCCCCCATATCCAACAGAGCCAATGTCAGCAGACTCCAAGACAGACCTGCTGCTGGCCAAGGCCATCAGCGACAGTGGTAGTGCCTCTGGGATAACCCAGTTAAGAAGGGGAATTAAAACAAACAAACAACTGCACACAAACACACACACACAAAAAAAAAAAAACCAACACACAACAAAAAAACCTTGCTCTGCAAAACCAGCAACAGACCTGGGAGTGAGAATGAGAGAGGAAACAGCTCTAGGAATACCAACATCAGTGAACAAAGAGGGAGAGAATGTGCTCCAGGCACTGGAGCAGGGATTGCCCTGCAGCCTGTGGTGAAGCCCAGGATGATTCAGTGTCCCTCCAAAGCCCATGAGGGTGACCAGTGGAACAGATACCCAACTGTAACCCATGGAGGACCCCACACTGGAGCAGAGGGATGCACCTGAAGAAGGCTGTGACCTCATGGGAAGCCTCCACTGGAGCAGGCTCCCGTGGACCCATGGAGAGGGAAGATGACTCTGGAGAAGGGTTGAAGATAGGAATTGTGACCCTATGGCAGATCCACACTGAAGAGTTCGTGAACAACTTCAGCCCATGGGAAGGAATCACACTGGAAGAGTTTGTGGAAAACAGTCTCCTGTGGGATTGACCCAAGGCCGGAGCAGGGGAAGAGCATGAGAAGTCCTCCCCCTGATGAGGAAGGAGCAGCAGAGACAAGGTGTGATGAACTGACCACAGCCCCCATTCCCCATCCCACTGCACCTCTGCTGGGGGAGGAGGTAGAGAAGTAGAGTGAAGTTGAGCCTGGGAAGAAGGGAAGAGTGAGGGGAAAATGTTTTAAGATTCAGTTTCTATTTCTCATTACCCTACTCTGATCTACTCGGTACATTAATTTCCCTATGTTGAGTCCATTTCACCCATGGTGGTAACTGGTGAGTGATCTCTCCCTGTCCTTATCTTGACCCACGAGCCTTTTGTTATACTTTCTCTCCCCTATCCAGCTGAGGAGGGGAGTGACAGAGCAGCTCTGGTGGGCATCCAGCCAGGGCCTACCCACCACACCTGTAATTGAAGCAATACTGCTGCTGTCAGCTACAGGGATGAGCAAAAGGCTGTTGCAAGTACATCATTTCTATTTCCTTCAAATAAAAATTATATATATAAAAAAAGCAACAATGACAACAGCAGCACTAAAGCAAGACTCATTAATTTCATTAAGTTTCCAGGTGAGAAGAGGATCTCATAATATCTTTCTCTCTACAGCAGGCCAGAAATTAATATAAAAAACAATTTCAAACTACATATTCTCAAAATTTGGGAAATACATTCTCTGACTGCAGTTATGTCCTTGAGGCTCAAGGTTCCTTATCAGCATATGCAAATATGCATATAGAGTAGAAGGAAAAAAATAAACTAGAAATATTCATTAAAAAACCAGCACTTTGCTATTTTTTTTCATTAGTCTATTGCTATTTTTTTTCATTAGCCCCAAACACTAAATCCACAAAAGGAACTAAGTGACCTCATTCTTTTGTTTGAGTGGGCTGAGGATTTTTTCTTAGAACATTAGAGTTGAAAATCCCTTCAAAATACCTGCCAGGCTTTATGATTGCATGTATCAGCCTTATTTATCCTAATCTGTGCCTTTTCCACGCAGCAGTACCCAGTTCAGAGGAAACTGCCTCCTCAGACTGGTTGTGTTCTGAAGTTAGTGTGGCTTCACTGTCTCAGAAGTGAAGGGGAAAGTCCCCTTTTCAGGGCACCTCCCTTCTACAAACTCCCAAAAAGATTAAGAAAAAGAACAGCATGAAAGCAGTCAATTTCCTAATGTCTAGTGATGTACAAAACCAGAAAACATCTGATATTACAAAACCTTGTCAAACTGACAAAGAAAGGCATAAAAAAAAATACCTCAATAGCTGGAAGCAGTCATTGGTAAAATTTAAACCTTAAAAAGGAAAAAAAAAAGGAACAATGCAAATTGACGGTAGCAGTAAGTGAAAGTACTTTGAGATAGATTGCCAGGGAAATAACAAATCTTTCACCAGTCTTTAAATCAAGGTTGGCTGTCTTGCTAAATAACATGCTATGAGTGTTAGGCATGAGAGATACAATCACTACAAAATTCTATAATCAGCAGAGAGAATGGATATTAAAAAATGTTTTTCAATCATAAGAGAAATGAGGTTCTAGAACAGAGTTCCAGCAGGAATACTGAAGCTCCAGCTTTTTTTTTTTTTTTAATTTAATATGTATATGAAAATTATTGTCAAAAAAGGTTTTTACATAAAAGCAAGAACTCATCTTCATGACTCCAGAGGTCCCCCTCTTGTCATATACCAATGATTTAAAATTTATTCACCTGCTTTTCTTGAGAAGTTACAACATGCAGTAATTATTAGGCAGGAATAATTTTGCTGCTGTTATGGATATTGAAAAAATTCCTTGAGTCAAACCCCCCCAGTGTGAAATTGTCTGTGCAAGGAACACCTGGAGAGAAACATAATCCAGGGGTACACAACAAGAAGAATCTTTTAATTCGGTCACATACTAAGAGTATGAGAAGAGCTTTATGTACCCTATGTCCTATCTCTGAACAGTGGCTAAAGACTGATGTCTAAAAAAACCCCAAACAATTTGAGTGATTCTTCCCCTGAAAACTCTTTGCCTTTAATAGAGAAAAGGTGTTAAGAAACAAGAGCCAAATCTTCCCATTTTTGATCCAACACTTTAAGAAGGTGATCTGCACAGCACATGATATTTTTTTCATATAGAACGAGTAACTATCTATAGGAACAGTCTCATATATAACATTTTAATTCTGGTAAGACAGAAATGCTGAAATGGGATAATTAATGAAACAATAATTGGTAAGAAATTGGGTAATACCACCATTTAAGACTATTTTTAGTGCATTATTTGAGCTTGTTAACTCTCTAATAAACTCACTTAATTTCCTTTATTGTCTATTTTTAAATTATAATTTTAGCAAACCACTGAGCTGGCAAAGAGATCTCTATTCAGATCAATGCCTTTTACTTGAAGTAACTGCCAACTGATTTTACCATCTGGACATGTACCTCACTATCAAATGAGTCACCACCACCAAAATACTTAATTGGTGTCACATGAAGAGTTGCTTGAAGAGAAAAATAAATAAGAAAAAAGGTTATTTTTTCACAAGTCCCTAAGCAAGATATGAACTCTAAGTCCCATTTTTGGAAGTTCATCTCATTTACTCTAAGTGAAACTGAAAAGTATAGGCATTTAGCTTAAGTACACCAGCTGAATGAACTACCACCTTTGAGTTATGCCACCGTCCGCCAGGCAAGTCCACCACTAAACTATGTCTCTCAACACCACATCTACACATCCTTTAAAGTCCTCCATGGATGGGCACCCCACCACTGCCCTGGGCAGCCTGGGCCAGGCCTTGGCAACCCTTGCGGGGAAGAAATTGTCCATCATGTCCAACTTAAACCTCCTTTGGTGTAACTTAAGGCCATTTCTTCATGTCCTGTTGCTTGTTCCGTGGGAGAAGAGACTGACCTCACCTGGGTCATCAAGTGACCCAGAAGAATGATTTTAAA
The DNA here is from genome assembly GCA_024605025.1 of Megaceryle maxima. Taxonomy (NCBI): domain Eukaryota; kingdom Metazoa; phylum Chordata; class Aves; order Coraciiformes; family Cerylidae; genus Megaceryle; species Megaceryle maxima. The sequence continues at coordinate 6,846 of JANHGN010014270.1, forward strand.
TGTGGCCCTGAGCAACAACAGGCCTTTGAACAAATTAAAAGGGGGAGTGTTCACACAGTAGCCCTTGGGCAAGTCCAACCATGACATAACATTAAAAACCTCCTCTACACCACAGCTGCAAAGAATGGTCCTACCTCAGAGCCTGTCAGAGAGCACCTAGGGGGACCTAAGGCCAACCTCCAGGGTTTTGGAATCAGGGGTACAAAAAAAATCCAAAGCAAACTATGCTCCAATTGAAAAAGAAAACCTAGCAACATATGAAGGAGTTGGAGCTGTCTTGGAACTGTTCAGGACTGAAGATCAACTCCTTCCTGGCACCCCAACTGCCAGTGATGGATGTTCAAAGGGAGGGTCTCCTCTACACACCATGCAACTGATGCCACGTGGAGGAAATGAGGTGCACTGGTAACACAATAGGCTCAAACAGAAACCCTATTCATCTGGCACTTTTCAAAGTGATCATCAACTGTCCAGAGGGCAGAGATTTGGGAATATTACCAGAGGAGGTGGTGATGTTGGTGACAAAGCTCCACTATATAATAAACCACCAGATGATGAGAAGCAATATACCCTGTTCACTGATGGGATCCTTTGCATTGTGGGAAAGCATCACAGGTGGAAGGCTGCTGTGTGGAGTCCCACATGAGTCACAGAAACTGCTGAAGGACAACATGAATCCCTATCTGAAGAGCATGGCATTGAGTGGGTCTGTCACATGGCCCATTATGCACCAGGCTGCAGGAAAACAGAACGGTAGAATGGACTGTTAAAGACTACACTGAAATCCATGGGAGGTGGGACCTTCGAGTGTGGGGACACACATTTATCAAAATGGTCAGTTAACATAAGAGGATTTACCAGTTAAGCTGTCCCTGATCAGTCAAAACTCCCACATTCTGTAGAAGGGGATAAAGTCCCTGTAGTTCACATGAAGAATGTCTTAGGGAAGATGGTCCAGGTGCGTCCTGCTTCAGGCCAAGGCAAACCCATCCAGGGTTTTTTGCTCAGGGACCTGGGTGCACCTGGTGAGTAATGTGAGAGGATAGCTAAGTATTGTGTACCACAGGGGGACCTAATTTGGGGTGAGAACAGCAAGTGAATTAAATTGTATGATATTAATTGTTAAATAACTCTTGTCAGGCATGACATTGATGGCATGGAAAAAGGAGTGGATAATGTCCCAGGTTCAGCTAGAAGAGGGTTAATTTTCACCACCCTGACAATACATAGCTGTTACCAGTAATAACCATGCTTTACAACTACTGTTAAAAGCCAAACTGGTATTTTCTGTACTTATAGACAATAACAGTGAAATTACCTTTTTTTTTTTTTTCCCCAAGCGTTTTCATGACTCAGGTAAGGCACTGAGACAACATTAAAGACAAAAACTTAATAGATGTAATTATTAATAATGAGACATAAAATTTTTAAAGGCAGCCTTCTGATCCATGTAATATAGCAGTCATTAATAGACAGGATTACAATAATTAGCTTAATTTATTATCATCTTTAATGAGATTATTTTTCTGACTTGAAAAAACAGATATAGATTAAAACACTCGAAAGGTGAATGGGCTCTGATTCACTATGGTCATCTGCTGAGGTCAGGAGCTTTAGAACATTTGTACAGCAATGTTGTGAAAATAGAGCGGTGTAAAACCTTTAAAAATTCAGATACAACAATGAGAAAGAAAATTGGAGTGAGTGAGAATATGAGAAACTTTGGCTACTTTTGGATATTAATCTGAAATTTCAAGATACATTATCCTCTTTGGCTTTATTATCTATTTAAAATAGAGAATGTAATATTATTTTAAACTCAGGTCTGTGATGACCTCAGAAACGTAAAGAGATTAAAAACTCGGGAGTTCATGATCAAGATGCTGAAATTATTGGGTATCACACCCCTAGTGCTCCTTACTGGTGAGTCTTTCCATGCCTCTAGTGCTGCTGGACACCTAAACCATGAGGATCCAGAGCCAGTCAATGGGACCTGCTGCAGAAGCAGGAGCCAGAATTCCTGCTCATGGCCTAAGATTTCTAAGAGCCCCTGCTGGTGGGGTGGAGGGAAAGGTCCCAGATCAGAAAAGCTTTGATTACAAGGAATTATAAAAACCACATCAGACTACATCAAAGGATCTCCTTTATGGTTTTTGGACCACTTTTTTTTTTAATTTCCTAGTGTCCATCTGGGACCTTAAAAGCCTTAAAAGGCCATACTTGGATTTCCAGGATAAACAGAATCCTCACTCTCCAACAGAATGAAGGAATTTCTTTATGTGGGGTTGGGTGCTCTTCCTTTGACCCAGAAATACTAAGCCCGGCACATTCCAGAGTTTAGTAGGAAGGCTGGACTGCACATCCTGCCCCTGCTGCTTACTAGGTGGGAAGCAAACCAATACAAGTCCCATAGCACATTTTTAATCACAAATTGTACAAAATTCTTGTATTTCTGTGAAACATTAATACAAGGATCTGTAACTTCTTGCTGAAAACTTTAACAGGGAAAACTACAGCAATTCAGTAGCCAACCTAACAATCAGCATTCAGAAAAGATCAAGAGAATGACAATGAAAATCAGAGATAAATTCCTGATTGAACTTTAGGAGCAAGAATAATTTGGACAGGATACCCTTGGAGAAGAAGCAAAAGGACTCATCCAGTTCCTGTCTGGAACTTAGGGACAAAGTCTGAGAGGGGATCTTCTCCATGCTGATCAATATCTAAAGGGCAGGGGGCAAGAGAATGGGGCCAGACATATCTTGGAGTTTTGAAGACAGAAGGAGAATCTACTGTGAAAATATTTATTTGTTATGGTCCCTACACTTGGATAAGACAAATACAACAGGAAAGACTAAATAGTGAAGGTGTCATACTACCTGGGAATGTCAGCCAAGGACTGGACCCTGAATTTAGCCTTCCTGCACCATGGCCCACCAAGAGCAAATGCTTTCTGTGCTTCAAATCAGTCTGACAGAAGTACTTAACTTCAGTGTCTAAAAGAACCAGATTCAAATTCAGATAATAATTTCATCCAAACAGATTTTTTTCACACCACTATTCAATATTACACTATTGAATTCATTCTCTTGTTCTGTTTTCTTTTCTGACAAGTATCTGCATGTCTGGATTCCAGTCAGAACTGTGTGGGTTTTTATACAGGATTCATCACTATAGTAACCAAGCACAGATCATCAAGTGTGAGGGGTTTTCTGTTTCCCTCTATTTCTTTTTCCTTTTCAAGTGACAGTGAAGTGGGACACTGAGATTGCTGAGATTCCCAGAAGCTTCACAGAATTCCAGTTACATTTGGGCTTAAGCTCTCCAGAACCCACCAGAAATCCCCACATAAATAGAATTATGTAGGAAGTCTCTGTGGGGCTTTAAGCCCATGACTACAATAGAAGAAAGACACTGTTCCTAATGATGTTATTAATTGGAAGCACAGGGTAGATGAAAGGCTGTACTCAGATATTTTCTAGCCTCATATTCCAGATGAAAATGCAGATTATTTTAAGATAAGTCACAAAATGTATCAAGAACCATCGATCACTGCTTAAACAGATTATAAAAAGCCTGAGCCCTACAATTTGAATAAAAGCCAGGGATAACTATTGCTCATCCTTTGTAATCATTTTGAGAAAACAGTTTGGTTTTTTTTCCCCCACAAATATGTGGTGGTCCTCAAAACAAAGACATAACTAAGCCATTGAAAACAACATTGAATAAAAGGTATTAACCGAAAGATCGTATTTCTGTGTGTGTACATGTATAAATAAATTTGTAACAAAAGATTCAGGAAGGTCTCAGGCTGCTCTGCAAATATCAACTGAAAGCTCTTGTCTAAGTGTGTCTTAAAATTACAACAGAAAACTTGTATTTAGTGTGTGCGTTTATCCCTGAAAGCAGCGGCGTTCCTCTTTTGGATTCTGTACATTGCACTGGGACACTGCAGCAGGTATCATACAGATTTCTAACTGTAGTACCCAGCTCTAGGAACATTTGACTTGACATAGTCCAAGAACTGAATGACCAAAACTATGCCCAGCAAACAAACTCCCCAAGTCTGAATCATTCAAATCCATTTTATATTGAAAAATAACGTAGATGAAATGAGTGCCTGGTAATCAAAGTTCAGTCAACAACTCTATCAGCTCACATCATACATGCACAGACATAGTTCAAATGTCATTTCTCTAACAGAACAAGTAAGTTTATCTTGAACTAAAATTAAATTGAATCTGCTCACACAGTCATTAAACACAAAGGTTTAAAATGCAAATGTCAAAAATTGAATAATGGGATTAACTGATTTCCACCCTTTACTAATTAGAATGTTTTTTTCTTCTGCAACCTTATCAGCACAAGAAAAAAAAAAATGTAGTAGGGTAGGAAGATGTGTACGTTTATTTGTGCAGGAAAGTAAAACTGAAACACGATGAGTGTATGGATAGAAAGAATCAGAAACAGAATCATAGAATGAGAATACGAATAGAGCTATTAAGGTTCCCTTAACCTCATCCAGTCCTCTACCAACCAACAAAATATAGAATCTCAGGACTTTGGCTCATATATCATGAAATATTCTCATATATCATGAAGTTACTTTCCCAGATGTGGCTGCTTGTACTGACACCCTGGAAAAAAACACCATGCATGACACCAGATCCTGCTTGCCGGAATGAAATCTCAACTGGGATGATGAGATCCAGTGACAGTCAGATGTACGCAGGTCTGATGAAGTTGCAGAAAAGCTACAGCACCACTTGTTCACATCCTACAGGTTTGCATTTAAGGAGTTGCTATAGAAATGTAGAGATGGTGTCAGTCTCCTACATTCAACTCAAGCACTTTTCTCTCGGTTCTCATGAAATTGTACAAATGGTATAAATTATTTTTTGATACACAAGCTAGCAACAAAAACTATTATACCAAAATAGCATTTATGGTCCATTTAATCCAGTGAATTATAAAATAAATTAGAGTAAAATGAGGGAAAAAGGCACTGCTATTGATTTATTAAAGCTGAGTATGAAGTGAGCATTCAGTCCAGTCTGACTTCCTGTGTGTCACCAGTTTGCCTTTACACTGAGCTCATCAATTCGCATTTAATGGCAGTTTAACTGGTATTTGGCTAAGACATATTTTCTAGAAGTGATATAAATGACATCAAAAGATGAGAAAATACACCTTCCATGACAGTTTATTCGGGCAGTTAATCATGTTAAAAAGCACCCCTTTCTAATTTAAATTTGGCTGGCCTCAGCTTTCTAGGATAATTATCTCCTTTTATCTCCTTATAAAAGGAGAAAGCAGTTGCTCCCTTTCCCAGCTTGATTAGAAAGCCCTACAGTATTTTATAACAAGACATTTCTAGCTAGAGCGTAGTTTGGGATTAGTCTCTCTCCTACCAGGGAAAATTTCTGACCATCAATATAGGGATTCTGCTATCCAGAAAGAAAAATACAAATGATGACAAAGATCAATGAAAAGAATGATGAAAGACTGAAAATGCACCAAAACCACAGGAAATACCTGTGCTGGCCAAGATGAAAATTTACTAACCAAAAGAACTCTTCTTGGTATGAGCAAATGTAGGGGAATCACATCATCTGTAGGTTACACAAGAGGAGCTCAGTCCTGAGAAATGCCCCTTAAGGGGCACAATAAGTGTTTGGGAAACAAAAAACAAGCAGGATGTGAGTATGAAGCTTCAGACCACACGAGAGCACGAAGACAGAATAACCACCCCTTCCCTAAGAAAAAAAACTGCATACACATTGGGAAATGTCTTGTGAGGAACTGCTGAAAAATGCAGAATTAAGAGCCTGCACTGAGTGCCCCAAAGGCAGCAGTTGGCTAAGATGACAACAGCCGATTAAAACAGATTCTCTATTTTATGCATAGAGGAGCTACAGGAAGAGTAGATTGGGGTATAAGACTAATGGAGCAGAACAGCTTGAGCTATAAAACAACTGTACAGCTGAATTATCACCCCAAGGACCAACCTGTAAGGATGCAGAGTTCTGCAATGCTAAAAAAAGTCTGGGTTCTTTCTGTCCTATGAGTTTACCACATCGTATTTGTGGAATTAAAAACAAACCAGAAGCTTATTTTCTGTAGTAGCATCTTGGGAAAGCAAACTTTACTCAGCATCAAAATATATAACAAGAAGAAATTAATGAAAACATTGGCTCCATTAACAGTCATACTCGTAAATAAGAGAAATGCACAAGAAAAATCTCTCTGTCAAACACAGAAAGGGTGAGACAAACACCACCCACCCCTACCAGCCCCCTCCAAAGAGAGCACCTAACTAATGAGGATAGATCTAATTTTTGTCCACAGTGACAGCTGTCCTACAGGCAGATTCACTGATTCTTGATAACATTTTTCAAACTAGTTTCCGTAGCAACTGCCACCTCATACTCGCTGTCCCTAAGGCACAAAATATCTAATAAAATAATAATAATAGCAACAATAACAACAACAGTAGTACCTACCTCCATAACGTCTATCAGGAGAGCAGGTTAGATTGCTGCTGGGAAACAGGGTTGACTCTTACAATGGGGATTCAATCTATTGCAAACACATTATAATGTATTTTTTATTATTTATTTTGTTTTGCAAGATGGAACACACAAGTACACAACCATCTAGAAAATTAAATCAGAGTGAACTGTCCTTTCATTCAAACCATTTGCTGCCATGGCAGTAATGAATTTCAGGAAGGAAGGCATAGAAATGTATAAAAGAGAAAAAGAAAGCACAGCAAGAACGATCAAATAAGCTATAATTTTCACTTGTTGGTTGGGTTCTGTCCATTAGGAATTGATTCACGCAGTCCTCCTGATAGGTGTTGAAAGAACTGGGAAAGCCTGTTAAATTCTTACGTAAGTGATGCCCACCATCAAGATCAGTGACATCTATTCTTTCCTTGGCAGCAGTGATAAAGGAATGCAGTAGTTTCTGGCTCTAAGAAAATTCCAGGAGAGATGTAAAAAGAGATTATTTACTACAGCTACCTCAACAGAGATTATGATTTTAACCAAGTAGAACATCTGGCATAAAGCTAGCAAAAACACTGCTGCATGATACCATAATAGTACCTTAGATTCCCAGAACATGCCTCTATTCCCTCATGGACTGTGCAGGACCAGTATATGCTTCATGATGACTGTAAAACTGCTGAAAGCCTGGGCAAGACTTCTCTCACAGTAGATGGATTAAACAGATCCACAGATGTCTTACAATGAATGTACCTATTAGTCCAGACGCGACCTCACGGGGCAGAGTAAAGAGGGAGGTGAAGCTCCTGGTGCGGAAGCGCTGTTAGTAATACACAGTACTGATGCTTTGACCAGCAGTGAGGGTATCAACCTTCCAGAAAATGGAAAAGTTCCCAAAGTAAAACACCACCAAAAAATGACTCAGGGACTGAAAAACAAGCCTTATAATGCAAAGATACAGCCCATTTGAGCCAAAAGCAAGTTGAGAAGTGGTTTCATGTCTCTGTAGACCGACCTACACATGAAAAACACACACAGTCATACAGGGAGTCTGTGCTCTTACTAGCAAAGCATAACTGAAAAATTAAGTGTTGAAACAAAATTCAATTTCCTAGGACTAAGGGAAATAAGATGGAAATGGTTTAAAAGGGGAAGGAAGAGACTCCCACCATTTCCTGTCTCTAGAATCTAGTAACTTAATTCACACACCATATATATGCTTTTGGGGAATTCTTGGCAGTCTGGTTTGGAGAAGTAAAAATGCCTTAGACAGAGCAGTCTCTCCCACACCCATGATGGTGAATCCGTTCGTTTCCTTGTTTATCCATCTTTACAATTGCGTGCCTTGACCTCACCCTGCTCACAACACTCACTTGGCACGCAGGTATTGTTAACTCTCCACAAGGCATTCAAGACTTGCATGTACCTTTGAGCGTGACCCAGCTCTGAACACATAAAAAATCATTCAGTTATGTATCTAAATATTGTTTATCAACCAGTTTGGTAAGATGGCACCAGCAAGAAAAATCATTATTGTGGTGGTGGCATTTTTGCTTTGCCTCATTTTAGAATATGAGTTGTCAGCTAATCAACATGGCATCACAGCAAAGACTTGTGTAACAGTGAACCACATTATCTCCTCTTCTCTGCTTGTATCACAAACCGGGTCCTCATGAAACTAGAGTTATTGACTTCTCCATCTGGACAAAATGCAATAGCCTATAACAAAGTAAATTAAAATGCCAGCTAATCCCCTCCTCCATTAAAGTATAAACTACTTCGAAATACCACACAGTTAAAATAGTACAGTGTGCTCTTAACTACTTTAACCACACACCACCACCACCCCCTGCAGTGCTGGGTCCAGCTCTGGAGTCCTCTGCATAGGAGAAAGGGGGACCTGTTCGAGTGGGGCCAGAGGAGGCCACAGCAATAATCCAAGGGCTGGGAATTGTACAGCCTGGAGAACAGAAGGCTTCGGGGAGACTTTCTTGTGGCCTCTCAGTACTCCAGGGGGCCTGCCAGAAAGATGGGGACAGACTTTTTAGCAGGGCCTGTTGGGACAGGACAAGGGGTGATGTTTTAAAACTAAAACAGGGAGATTTACACAGGAAAGAAGGAAGACATTTTTTACAGTGAGGGTGGACCAGGTTGCCCAGAGAGGTGGTCAGTGCCCCATCCCTGGAACCATTCCAGGTGAGTTTGACTAGGGCTCTGCGCAACCTGCTCTGGTAGCAGATCTCCCTGCAGGGGGTTGGACTACATGACCTTGAAGGCCCCTTCCCACCCCAACCAGTCTATTATTCTATAACTTTGCACACATTTATAAACAAACAGCTCGGACAACACTAAGACTAAAATCTAACACTTTTTAATTCCCTACAAGGAAAACCTTGCTGCTTAATCAGATGCAGAGAAGAAAAGTAAAAATTAAAAAGCAAGCAGCAGTGAAGAATGTGAAATCCAAGGGAATCGTCTGTCAAGCCCAGAACAGCTCTCCTCTCCCTGCGACTCCCAGTACTGTGTCCCCTTTAACAATTGACAGGATCAAACTCACACGTGCAGCCAAGGCAGCAACAGTAAACGAGAACCACAGCGACCCTGTTCCCTCAGAAAGCATGAGCACGTCTACAGCAGAACACTTCAGCTGGCAGACCAACAGCACTGGGGCGTCACTTGCTTTTAGGATGCAGTTGCATTTTGTTTTAACAGGACTCAGCTATTCATTTCTGAAACCCAGGAGGCAAGGTCCAGGTGACATCTCCAGCACAATCACTTTCACAGAGCAGTGCTAAGGTTCTGCATATGTTATTCCTTCTCCACCACTAACAACAGTACATCTCATGTGTAAATACATATTTACATATATGTATTTATACATGAGCTACATTTCAACATCCGGGGATTTAGTGGGGTTTCTCAGGATGTGCATTTTATATCGCTGAGACCAAACTGGTTCCCTGTATTACATCTATGCAAGCTTCACCCAGGCATATGTGCCATCTGAGAAAGCTTTGAAGTTACCAACATCTTTTTTTCCTCTCTCTCTGCCCCAATTACTGTGGGGGAAAGAAAAGAACAAGGGACAGATTCCAAGGAACAGGTTGTCAAGGACTTACTTTCCAGACGTTCTCCAGTCTCTTTGTACAGGAGCACCAGCAGTGTCTGGCTACTCGTCTGTTCTTTCTCTACCACTGATTTGTTATAAAACCTTGGGCAAGTCATTTACAGCACTGTCATCTCGCAAACTCAATACTAAAGCTTATATTAATGCTAATACTAAATTATAATGTTAAATTCATGCTTATATTAAAGTTAATGCTAACACCTTTCTAATAAGCATTTGAAGATCTACTGTGAGGACATACTAGTTAATAACTATTAAGGCACAACAAAACTTTGCTCTAAAATGGGGCCAACTTACAACAAGTGACATTATAGCTCTTGTGCTTGAACAGCATATTTCCTTAATAAGATAAACTTCATCGTGCTGGGTCTTTTTTATAGCTCAGATACAATAAGAGGACAGTAAAATTCTAACAGACAGTAGTGCCGGTTTATTGCATTTCAACACTAAAGCAGTAAACGGTTCCAAGATCACTTTTATTATTCCTTCTTGAATACATTAATTATCTCCATTGTCCCATCAGATGTGGCAGAAGTTTATTGCTTTGGGTTATAAAGGAAGAAAGGAAAAAAAATGCTCTTCTGCAGTTCACAAAAGAGTCTGGATTTCATTTTCAAGCTCATGCAGAAGGAAAGCCCACTAAGAAGGGAGGCCAGTGGCAGCCCTGCAAGACACCTCAGCTGGAAGCAATGCACGCCTGTTGCATGCAGCTACAGACCTGGACAGAGGGCATGAGCCTCGCTGGAGCAAGCATCACTCCCAGCAACCTGTGGCCTGCTGCCCAGCCCTATGCCAGGCTTGCTCCTGGCATGAGACCAAGCGTTCATGCTCTCCGGCTCACCAGGCTGCAAGGGCACCGCTACCGCAAAGCGAGCCAAGGGAAGGCAGCGGGGAGAGGAGGAGGTGGAGGAAGAGCAAAATTCCAGCTGCACTTGCTCACAGAAAGGCTCCCTGTTCACCAGCCTTGGAACCAGCCACAGCATCAAGTTCAGAGGAAGCCTGAATGGTGCCAAGTTGGCACCTGCTGGGGAGGAAAGGAAGCTTCTGGGGAACAAAAAAAATTAAAATCTAGAAAAAAAAAAAAAGAGTGGTGAAGAGTCACTAGAAAGAAGTCAAACATTTCAAATAAGTATGGAAAAGGGACATAAAGTACTGGTTTTGCCCTAAGACTGCAGTTTGGTGGGAAAACCTAGGTTTGAAAAGCTGAGAAAAATGCAGCCAGGGCTGTGTCAGGTATTGGTCTTGCTAAAGTATACAAACTAGATGAAGCACAACTTCGTGGGCGGCTCTGCAAGGCAGATGGAAGGTTAAATTAAATTACAAGAAGCCACGCCAAAGCTGAAGAACATGGTGTTCTCCATCACCTAAAAGACAGTCAGTTCACTGGCAGATTTATCTTTCAGTATAGGTATAAAGCAGAATTAAAATTCTTCCTCTGTATTACAAAGTTCACAGAGTTTAGAGACATCTTCCCTAGCGCCCTAAACCAATTCAAGCACTGTAACTGCAATTTGCCTACCAAAATTTCAACCAGTGATTACACGCAGAAGTATCTACACAGTAGATACTTCTGCTCCTGTACTCTCAGACGTAGTTCATCTTATCACAAAGGTTTTTACAATTGTAGCCAAAACCTTCCTATTTATAATCAGTAACATTAACTGTGTATGAGAAGTACAGCACTCGCGTACCTCCACATACTTATGCCTTAAAGAATAGGTGCTTTAAATTGTGTTTTTCCACACACACACAAATTGAACTAATTAAATGTTACACACTTTCTAAATAATATAAACACCAAACCACAATTATCAAAATTAACCACCTGTAACAAATTCTCAGGCAAAATAGGACAAGCGAGTACATTAATGGGGTCAGCAGAAAATCCTGGTGTCAAAGTATTCCCCTAAAAAAAACTTGGCAAACCCTAACAGAGCAAATTTAAGAACCCTTGAAGCTGGATTGTAAGCATTTGGCAATCACTATAATTTCGCCAGCATGATTGTTTAGAGATTTTGCTAATTTGATCTGCAGGAGTTTTTAGCAAAAATCCCAACCTTGAAGCCAAAGAGAAACTTCTGATCCTTGACAGGTACAGTCACAAAATACTGGTTTTAAGTAGAAAATAAAATACATCCCTTTGGTCATTTTATTATGTCCCACAAGATGTCTTTTCAATTATTTTGCTGGAGTTTCCTCAATATTTTCTCACAAACAAAATTGATGATCTAGATTAATGTAAAAAAACAAACTCAACCTAAGTAATAGGAAATTTTTCTGAGGAGCTATTTAAAGATGGTACAAATCCTGATATTTTGAGATGGGACTACAGCAGGCATCAAATATCCCTGAAACAAAGATGGGATATGGTGAATGTGTACTTCCTACTGCCCCAGTTAACCCTGCTGGTTAAAATACAGAAAAACTGCATTTAGCTGGAGGTGGCACAATGTCCAACACAGCTGGGGGTAGCTGGCAGGGAGCACAGTGGCTCTAGAGTAAGCAGGGTCATGTGAAAGCATTAGAAAAAAACATTAAAACACACTAGAATGCTCTAAAAATGAAATATTAAGTGGAATCTAAAGTTGAGCTCTTCATAAAACTGCATTTTTTTTTCATTTGATGACCACAATGGGGACAGGAATATCAGGGACATTTGTGTCAAGCTTTTATTATAAGATGAAACAAAATAAATTAAAAAATTATAATTTCCGCAATGGAAAAATATATTTTGTTAATCCTGAAAAGTAATATTGGGAGGAAGCACAAGTAGCTTTTCTTTTTTACCCAATCAGGTAAACTTGACAGGAAAAACTTGACTTCAAAAGCAGAAAACAAAAGGTTAGTGTTTAAAGTCCATGCTGGAATATATTGGTCTGTCCTAGTTAAAGACAGAGCTCCGCATATTAAATCCATTACACCCTGTTCAGCCTGTGTTTTACAGGCATTCCTGGACAGCCCATGTGATAAGAAACAGCAAAAAGGAAAAAGATTTAGGTAAGGTTTGCACTGGACAAGCTTGAGCAGTATTGCTAATTGTAAATTTTGAAAAAGAGAAATAAATAAATAGTGTCTTTGTTTTATTGGCAGAAGACACCAATATAACTTCAGACTAATGTTTACAGCCTCAAAAAATACACTGTTCCGAAGTCTGTTCACTCCAAAATTTTTGCCCTATTGCTGAAATCACATATAGGAAAATTTAATGTTAATTAATTTCTTTGGAAGACTAATTTCAAACAAGCTATATTTTTAATAGAATTAGGTTTTAAGGAAAAAATTGTGTAAACACTTGAGTTTAATAATTTTAGCAGGTCATTTGACTTCTTTTCCATTATTCAATCAGCACAAGAATTATACAAGTAAACTCATACTATCCTTACCTTCCTGATGATCAAATTCAAAAATATGGAATTAGGGTTATATTTAGATTTACATTTGCATAGCTGGGCAATTGCATGTACACGCATTGCATTTCAGGATATTTGATCACTATTTAATTTTGGCACAATCAATTCTAAAAATTTAAACATTCTTCTACATGGAAAACACTGAGCTTGTTGTACCCTGTGCAGGTGCAGCCCTACCTGCACGTGTTGCCCACACGGATTCCAGGTGCACTTTCCTAGTCACTCAGCCACTTGGAAAATAAGTTTTATTTATTTATTTTCCTAACACATTAGTTCCCTGATCTAATTCACTGTGTGGCAAAACCAAGCAATTGCACTTACATGGATGGTAAAGAAGAGAGAAAAGCAGGGGACGGGGACTAGGAAAAGGATGTTGGGAGCAGACATTGCCACAAAGTATATGGCTTTTTATAAGAAATGAGGCTATATCATAGCAGAAGATTAAGGACTATAAATGGCAGCTACTGAGGTGGATGAACTAGTGGGAGAGAAGAAAGCAGAAGTGAAATTTGGTATTATCTCCCCAGCTATCCTGTAATTTCATAGCAACAGTGTAAACCACTTTGAAATGCTAGGAGAAAATGTCCCTTGGCTTTGTAGAATGAAAGAAAGTGGAACGGAAGGGACCCTCGCTTCCCTCGGGATCCCAGAAAGATTTCCTTTACAGGAAATGCACACTTCAAGTTACTTGCATTTGAAGGTCAAACTTGGTGCCGTGCACAAGCACAGCGACATTCAGATTGGTCATGAAAATCTGCCATTGCTTTCAACTATAAAAAAGTCAAAATTAATATATCTAGTAAATTAAACCTGACATGGTTTAAAATGGGAGCCAATCTGTTTTCAATTCTCCAATCATTCACTGCTCCTCCTTTATTAAACCAGGAGACAGAACAAGCATAAAATGCATTAACTTAGTTAAACAAAGCCTGATTTTATGATGCAAATGTCAGCCTTCACAGTTCAGTAAGCTCTTTTAAATGTTATGTGACTTGTCTACATTACCTCAGCTGACAGATGTTCCCCCCCCAGCTCTTTTTTCAGCATGTATCAAGGTCCCTGCTTCTACCAGCAAGTAGTTCCAAACATTACATGAAGTTATGCACATTCGCTGCATGAGAAGCTCCCAACTCTGCAGGTTGACACATGGTAACCATCGTATTCTAGAGACAACCTGCACAGCCCTCACAGAGAGCATTTACTCCACAAACATCACATGGAGATACATACAACCAAGTACCCACACTTTAAGTCATTATGTCAACTGCTCCATCTATTTGTTTCCCAGGTAGGAAAACTAAAGCACCATAAATTACATCACCTTCCTCCTCCTCCTCTTCATTAACTGAGGGAAAAAGCCTCATACATAGAATAACTGGTCTGATTTCTCACTGGTAAATTAAAGAATTAGTCAATGTTAGGAAAAAAAAATCTCTTTTTACATTACATGGGGAATACACATAAACAATGAAGAAATGAATTATTCAAAGATAGTGAGTCATACAAACCAAACACTGTGTTTTAAAGACACTGTCACAGGAACTAAGAGTCAAAAACTTCAGGCAGACCAACAAACCCAGGTATTGGTAAGGGAACTGAAAAAACCTGCCCCATTAAAATGCTGATAATCCCTGTGATAAGTATTTAAAGCAGCTCCTAATTATGCAAAAGATGCTTCCCAGCTTCAGCCACCAGAGCACTTTAGCCCTTGCAATGTATAGAGATGCCTTGTTCACTAACAGAAGAGTTCAGTTGATTTAATTAATTTTTCTTCTGCTGAAAGACAAGCAGAGGCATTTACCTTTGCTGTAACACAAGCAGTAAAAGAGGAGACCATACTAAAGGTGCCAGTGCCTCACCACCCCTAGTTCTTCCTAACTTCTAATCTAACTACACCCTCTTATACCTTGAAGCCGTTACCCCTCAGTATCCCTACAAGCCCTTGCAAAAAGTCCTTGCAGAAAGTCCCACATGCACCACTCATGTTTAGGGGCCCTTTCTAAACTCTTTGCCAATGGTCTCTACTGGCTTCCCATAGAACAAGAAGCAGGAGATGTCGAGGTCAGGTGGTTCTTGTTATTCCACTTTCTAACTCTTGCTAAACAGTTTGGATGGACCAGAAGATTACTAGTCACTGCTATTGAATTTGTCAACATTCATTACAATCTAAACTCTTGTGAGCTCATTTGTTGTATATTCTCAACTCCTTCTGCTATGTTGCTTCTTTCCTTCAACTGCATCTTTCCTAAACAAAGTATTATGTTCACATCTATGCCACAGAGCCAGAGGTCAAGCGAAACAGTTCTAACATCAGTATCTGAAGCGCAGGCTAGAGAATTATATGTGGCAATGTTTCACTGTATTATCTCATAGCAAACATAAAAAGGACAACAGAGATTTATTTTTTTTCTTAAAGATTTTATCTCCCAAGAAAGCCCAACCAGTTAAAAGAGAGTGTTGGAAGAAAGCTATCTGGCAGCCACTGACTATGTAACAAATACACCAATGTGCCTGAGACACTACTGTGAAAAAATAATCTTTGTTCCATTCCTAAGGAGGGCTTTTTAATACACACACCAAAAAAAACCAAAAAAAAACCCAACAAAAAACCCCAAACAAACAAACAAAAAAAAAATCAATCTCACTGCTGTTTATCTGCAGATTTATTAGACACACTTATTGGTAGCAAGCTATGATAATTGAAAACAACCAGTATAGCTCACTTAAAAATGACTCTTCAATCCACTAGATATTCTCTGCATGTTACTATCTAGCCATGATGGTAATGTTATGGACAAAATACCTGTTCTGTCAAAAGGGTGATTTGTGGTTGATGAAGTCTATCAGATTAGTTACCTGTCCTAAAGACAACAACTAATTTTCAAAGCCGTGTAAGATCACACGATGTAACTACAGCATCATGGTCCAGATGTGTCTGTCTGCAGTTGATAAAGGAGGAAGGAATGGACCTAGGAGTCTAAAAAAGCAGAAAACAAGGCATAGGAGAAGAACCTGAATATTTATTTGGAGATGTAGCCATCTCAGCAGTAGGCCAGCAAAAATAGTTCAAGTGCCTGGGGCATGAACTTGAGCTGAACTTGTTTAGCCAGGCTAAACAAGAGGAAATTAATACCAGCCTACAGCTACCTGTGTGGGAGCTGGAACTGATGTCACAGATGTTTCTCTCCGTACTTCATGAAGCTCCAACAATAACCTGTCGTCACCATTCACAGCTTGGAAGGTTCTGATGAAACATTAGGGAAAAAACTCATCAGGAGGGTGGGGCAGCCCAGGACAGCTGCTGAAACCTCCATTCTCAGAGATCTGCAGGATTCAGCATAGGAATAGCACTGGCCTAGACTAGATCGTGAGAGATCCCTTTTAACTAAAATTTATAAGATTCTACAAAAAAAAGCAGAAAGAATTGGAATGGCAGAAAACAAATAATATAGCTTTTATATACATGCAACAGGATTAAGAATATAAAATTATAAGTATGTTACTTACAGATGTAGGTAAGGTATACCAGTGACTTGATATGACTGTCTATAATATATACATGCTGTCTTCAGTAAAATTCTGTTAGAAACTCTTTAATAATTTGAGTGTTCTTGAACTAGTGTCCAGTTTTAGTACTTGATTTACTGATACCAGAAAGAAAAATAAGTTTTAAAAACAAAAAAACCCGACTCCAATTTTCTGCTTCACCACATATATGAAACTACATAACTCTCTTGTCCCATTTTCATAAATACCATGCTTTTCCCTGACACTTAGACGTCAGTCTAAAGCAGAACTTCCGGAGAAAAGCTAAAACATGAACTGAAAGCAAAGTACAGAATATCATTTTGACAAACATGCTACCATTCAGCAATAAAAAAAAATGAGAAGGAAAAAATTACAGTTAAAGTGTTCCAATTTTAAAGGACACCATGAAATACTTGTGGCATTGATAAGAATGACCTACCATCAATGTTGACCTCAGACAGTATTTCATCAGGCCCCATTATGAATAGTTAGTAACCCAGAGCTTTCTCTAAACAATCAGATCTAATAGACAGAAACATTCTACCTGTCATTTCACATTCAGAACTTACTGTCGCCCACTTTCTCAAGTTCACTCTTAAAAATTCAGCTATACTTTCTAAGTACCCTTCACGAGATGGTCCCAAAATACACACCAACTGAACAGGACTCTGGAAGACCACTAAACCTTAATAACCTACTTTGCAGTAACATTTCAGAACTCACTCACTGAGCAGATGAGCTCCAGTGCAGGCCAGGCCGTGCTGGGGAACGGAATGGCACCTTTCGGAAGGCAGGGGAGCTGCTTGGCTGTGCCAGCGGCCAGCAGCTGGTGGGCGGCAGCTAAGGCGGCCCAGGTGGAGCAGCAGCACCAGTGGCCGCCACCACCCCCACCATCGAACGCTGCCCTGGGAGCGCGAGCAGCGGTTTGTGTGGCGGTTGCGGAACTTACTGAGGGTCAACAAAGGCAAAGGTAGGGGCC
>JANHGN010014270.1:24498-48958 GCA_024605025.1 Megaceryle maxima
AATGGTATCCTGGGGTGCATTCAGAAGAGTGTGGCCAGTTAGGTCATTCTCCCACTCTGCTCTGCCCCGGTGAGGCCACATCTGGGACATTGTGTCCAGTTCTGATCTCCCCAGTTCGATAGACAGGGAACTACTGGAGAGTAGTGAGGATGATTGAGGGACTGGAACATCTCTCCTATGAGGAAAGGTTGAGATGTCTGGGACTATTTAGTCTGGAGAAGACAAGACTGAGAGGTGACCTTATCTATGTCTATAAATATCTAAAAGGTGGTTGCAGGGAGGATGGAGCTGGACTCTTCTCCCTGGTGCCCAGTGACAAGAGGCAACGGGCACAAGCTGGAACACAGGAGATAGGATACGAACAGGAGGAAAGACTTCTTTCCTGTGAGGGTGACAAAGCTCTGGACCAGGCTGCCCAGGGAGAGTTTCAACTCTGGAGAGTTTCAAATCCCACCTGGATGCAATGCTGTGTAATGTGCTCTGGGCGAACCTGCTTTGGTGGAGGAGCTGGACAAGATGATCTCTAGAGGTCCTTCCAACTCCAACAATTCTGTGAACTATTCCAAGAGACTAGCTTTATCCTAGCAACTATTCTGATGCACATGAAAAGTAACTCAGAAGTTGGTGTCTTTGGCTGTCAGCAACCGGCTTAAGTCAAATGTTAATTCCTATATGCAATATTTGCAGAATAAATAAAAAGAGCCTTCAAGTCTGTAAACTTAAGTACTATAAATTACATCAACAAACCCCTCATTTTAGTACTCTGCATTTTGCAATCAAAATTTGTAATACTAGAAACATCTGATTTTTATGAAATATCTCTATTCAAACTGATTACCTGTTGTGAAGACATTCCATTTTTAAACTGTTTCTTTCAGAATGATGCTCACATTGAAATAGTGACTTCTAACCTACAAAGTTAGCAGCCCATGTAAAAATACCCACTGTTTAGTGTAGTTTTGATATCCATGATGAAGTAGCCACAGAAAGGTTGGTTCAACACATGCTGCTGTCTCACTAGTGCTCAAATGACATACCAAAGCTCAGGTTTGTGCCTGCCTGGCCTATGCAAAGCCTATTTAAGGCATTACAAATGTGTGACATCACCTCATTATTGCTGAAAAAGTTATTTCAAGATGTAGGAATTGCCTGAGCTAAGACCATGAAAGGCTGAAAAAGTCAAAGTGAAGTAGAGCATTTCTGATACAGTTTAAAGATTTGATAGTAAGAATACACATAAAAAGCCAGTAATAATGAAAAACCCCCAAACACACGAGCAAAACACCACACCGAAACCAAACCCATCACACCTATCAAAGATAATTGAAAGGTGATAGAAGATTGGCCTGTTTCAAGGAAAATAAAAAGGCTGACTTCCTCCCATCCCTGAGGCATGCTGGCCAGCAGACACATATCAGCTGCCCTGTCAGGGTCAGTCAATCTAGCAATGCCTCCTGTTTATTGTTCACATTAGCCTATACACATTTGCTGACATTTTATATACATACCCTGCCCCTTTCCTGGTGGTAAAAACTATCTGAACAAGATTGATACAAATAAGGAGGAAATTACACTAGAATACACAGAGATTTTAAAGGCCATGTGGATGTGCCTGTATGAGGTGCAATCGCTGCATGCCCTCCACAGGAGTACCTGAATGTCATCATCAGTACAGAACAACTCTACAAAATTATTGTTAGGCATCCACGCGAAAGACTATAGTGACAAAGTACGAAAAAGTAATTACAGTAGGAAAATTATTTAAACTGAATTAAACTCTTCAACAGCCGAGTGCTGAAGTCCTTGAGTTTGAAGCATGACATTTCACATTGTGTGTTTTCTCATTTAAAGTGTGATTAACAAGAGTTGAGCATTTGACCTCTGGAAGACAGTTGACATTTCCCCACTCAGTATTCATGCAAAGAAAAAAGGCTATGATACCTGGTCCATGTACACAAAAAACCACAATAGCTATCATGTGCAGAATGAAACTCAAATAATTCAGGTATAAAAGCAACTAAGGTCTTAGTATCTCATTCCAGATATAGCTATTAATTCACCTTTCATGCAGCAGTGTTTATCAGGATTTGGTTGAAAGAGAAAAGAACTAAGCCAAGGGTAAGGAGGCTGGAGTTCTGTTTGCTCAAGTGCTCCAGTTCTCTGCACATCTGTAGGCAACAGCCAAAACCATTTCGTTCAGAAGGATTTCAGAAGCTTCAGGAGCTTAAACCTCATCACAAACTGCCTTGCAGGTCATACCTTCCCACCCTCTTGGAACTAGGCCACTCAGAAGCAGCCAGCATCCAACAGATCAGAGACAATTATGTTTTAATTATTTGTCCCACAAAATGGTAAAATGCTCCTTTTTGTACCTTTTTCATCTAATACTAGCTGCCCAGACCAGTCTTTAATGCTGATGGTTAATAACTATCATCACCTTTTTATCAAGGCCACATATACAATAGCAGTTTAATGTTCTTGAAAACCCCTGAAGGGGCAGAGTTCAGGCCTGTTCTTCACAGAGTTGAGCTGAGTTACAGAAAGAACTGTAATCACAGTTCATTCATGCAATGGTATCCAGCCATTTCACTGGTAGTCTTATTTACCTCTCATACTTAAATAGTTCCTTCATACAATAAAAATTAAGTACTACAGCCTCTCTAATTCGCAAATCTCATAATATTTTAGGAATATCAATTAGACTTTAAAACAAAGTGCAATTGCTCCAAGTCTTTACTCCATTCCACAAGTCAACTTGTGATGCAACAAATATGGATCTAACACAAGTCATATAGGCATATAATAAAGTCAACATTCACTGAGTGCTTACGTTCTTCTGAGAACATGCCGAGAGCCGTTCTTTAAATTCACAAAGTAAGGCAGTAAAGCTGCTGCTTCTCCACTGCAGCAATCAGAGGCAACTGCTTTCTGGAAGGTTTTCCAGCCCTAAAACTTTCTTTGTATTCTGCTAGTTTAATTTAATGCCAACATTCATTCTCAATTTAGAGCTGCTAATTTTGTGTTGGACTTCTTTCAGCAAAAGCACATCTTGGGGGGGGAATAACAAGTGCCTGGCTGGAGGTAACGGAATAGCTTTGCATGGAAGCTGCCTTGCACTTTAGATAGCCTTGGACCGATTAACCGATGGCTAAGCAGGAGTCCAGGTACTGCATCCTTGAAATTATATGTAGCAAGCTGTTCAGCTGTGGAGATTAAGGGCCAGGGATAGTGGTTATACTTAGAAAATGGGAAAAACTAAATTCCAAAAAAGTATTACTTAATGTACTAGTAGGATATTCACTGATTATAGCTAGAGACAAAAGAGAAAAATAATCCATCATGTTCTGCTAGAAGTAGGCACACTCTTGCCTACCAAATATGAAACCCGGTGTCCCTTAAGGTCGAAATGAACATTTTACTAAGTATCATCCATTGTTTTAATCAATCATCTGTAAACCTAAACATGTATTTACCCCAGAACGTAAAACTTATAAAAAATAGCATGAAAGATAAAAAAATAAAATGCTGGAAAGGAGAAATGGACATTCTGAATAGGAAGGACATCCTGCAAAGTCATCCCTGTCTTGCAGTTCTGCTGTTGGGGTGCTCAACTTCAGACTCCCTTGAACTTTCATTCCCATTCTTCAAAGAAAGACTTTCCTTATTCACAGATCCATAGGTTCAGCTCATACAATTCTTCCATGCAAAATTATCTGTATATCACAAAGTGCAATGTTAAAAGTTATGTGCTTTTATATCCAAACACCAAAATTAATCCCTGAAGTTAGATCTTATCTTTAAAATTCTACAGTAACATGAAGAACCTATTTAATGGCTAAAGCTAGAAACATACTCATGAAGTACAACAAAGTTGATACCCGACACAGCAGGAATATACCAATGGTCTTTATCAAGTTATGAAAAGTTCTGCCTATAGGTGAAAACAGATATATTTGCCTTCCTCACTGAAGCAGAGAATTTACACACGCTTGACCTCAGGGAGCCTTTTTTTACCTTGAGACATAAGCAATACGTTGACTAAGAACAAACCTCATAGTTGGCTCATTCAGACCAATCCATTTTGTCAGTAACTCTATCAACTCAATTACCTGGCAGATAGAGCAAAGAATCAGTGCTGAACATTAACTTGAAAAGATCACTGACAATGGGAATTCAAAAAGCTAAAAGAAGATTCATTGCTGGGAAACAGAAGAGACAGAAGACAGGCAGGACAGCCCTAGGGAGACCCCAGCCTCACGGCACTGTGATTCTGTTCCAAAGACAAAAGCATCTGATCAAACATTTTTCCAGTAAGCAATTTCCCCGTAATATCAAGTCAGGTGATCTGACTGATACAAAGATAACCTCAAAGCAGTAGAAAACTGACAGCTTATTCTTACATCAGGCATAGTAAACAAGTTCCTCCAAAGTTCAACTCAGAAATAGGCTTTTTGGAGGAGGTTTCCTCAAGTGGAGAAGGATCTCGAGCCAGATTTTTCTCAGCTTATTCTAACCAAACACCCTCAAAACATTAGGTGCATTTGTCTCCTATCACTCTGCTGAAAATAACAAAAAAATTAAAAAAACCCCACAAACAGCAGCAGTCCATTAGCCTTAAGTAGCTTCTAAGAATGTTTGTGTTTCACATGGATAAATTTCATTAGTGCTGTGGGTGGCAGAGCTCCATTACTTTCCTCCTCATCCTTTGTAAAAATTACCCAACTGCAAGATGAACCCTATTCTTTAAACAGCACTCTACATTTCTCTTCAGAAAATACAGACATTTGGTCTGAAGTTAAAAAAAAAAAAAAAAAAACCAACCCACCACACAACAAAAACAAAACACAAAAAACCAAAACAAAACAAAAAAAACCCCAACATAAAACATAAAACCATAGAGAGCAAAAATCAACCTCTGTAATCATAACTGACACAAAGTCTGGAGACAACTGTACAACCCATCAGGTACCTTGGGAATGCTATGTATGCTTCTTGCTACTACTTGAAAAGAGTTACTGAAAGTTGAGAATATTTGTAGAGAAATATAAATGGCCTTTTTTGGCACAAGGCTTTGCATTTTTTATCAGTGTGAAAAGTCATTGTCTTCTCTATTTGCTGTCCTCTAAGCAGCTGCATTCACTGCAGAGGCATTAACCAAGCATATTCTATCCATGAAGACAAAAAAATAAATCTCTCTAGAGTAGGTACTGCTTACACTTGTATTGACACCCCATGCATGCCACTGCATGCGCCTTGTACTTAAAAGCCATCCTAGAGGTACAGCATACTCCTGTCAGATTGTGCCATAGGAACACGCAAGCCCAAACATGCTCAGAAACGTTGCAGCGTCTTCTAACAGAAAAGATAATTCTAGAAAGATTAAGAAATAGCTGCATTCAGGCGCATCTCTTATGTTATAAAAAAAATAAACTAAGTAGAAAGTGCGTTGACTGCCCCCAGTCCTCCTGATGGATCCTTGGCCAGTGAAGGAACAAGAAAAACTCTTTGCATGAGGGAGGAAATGCTGCAGGACTTTAGCCAGAAAAGGCTTTAATAGGAATGGTCAGTTGGCTGTTGCAAGGGACACAGAGGAGCACGTCATCATGAGAAATCCCTCTCATGGCATCTGGATCCTATTTTATATTTTATCAGCTCTTGAAGAAACAGTAGGATTGTGTGTGTGTGTGTCTGTTTTATATACACGTATACGCCCATGCCTATCTCCACAAATGTATTTATAAAGTATCTGTAAAAAATCTGGCCAAAGACCAGTGAAGAAACTCCCAAATGCCATAAAGTCCATTGTATTTTCAAACTTCAACTTTTGTGTGTCTAACACACACATATTTTCTTGGCTGTTTCAAGAAAACCGTTTGGTCTCCCTGAATTCACAATGTCAACCATTATTTGATCAGAACTGAATTTGCCATTAAGTCTCCCTTTCTCCTTTTCCTACTAGCATATACATCAGACAATAAAACTAAGTGACAAAGCAAGACAAAAAGCCCTGGAACACCAATCATTCCTAATTTAATTCCCCTGGTTATCCTCAGAATAAATATTTTCTCCCACATTTGATATCACAGGGATTTTCAATGCTGTCCCACTGTCCAAGCAGTGCTGGAACTAGATCCCTGGAATTTGGCATTCTTAAATAACTTTAATTGATTGGTCAGCCCAGGAGTTTAAAATTACAAGACACCTAAAAATGTCTGCTCTGAATTCTTAGTTTGTAGAGGCTTAGTCAGACTTGCCTCAAGTGCAACGTTGAATTCATTAATTGGAATATCCAACATTGAGAGGTATCAAGACAATAACAGCTATAAGTTCTCATTAAGTTTATTCCCTCAGCCTTAAAAGTCACATTTCCACACCTCCAAGATTTCACAGTTTCAGAAATTTTTTGAAGTTTTCTCAAGAAAATATTCTTCCTCATCCTGGAAAATTGACTCCAGTGATGGCACATGAAGGCATCAAGGGCTTTGCTCTACCAAAGGCAGCCATCTCCAGTAGCAGCTGCACGTTTGCCCAGGGGAAAAAATAAAATAAAATTCAATGAATGTATAGATGCTATTTCCAGCCAATACTGTCCAAACTTCCCACTATTTTCAGCTGAGACATTTCCTGAAATGAATATGATACCAATATATTAAGTTGCCTTCTTTCAACTATCTTCCATGAACTCATCCAATCCAGCACTGAATTTTATTATATTATTATAAGCTCATAAACCAGATGAGGCTGACTAGAGACAAAGGAGACTAAAAAGCTAGTCTTACAGCAACCATGCAGAGTGCTGCCCTTGGAATGTAAATGCAGATACTAGGATTGGATCTAAAACTAGTCAGTTTTAAAATTTTTAAAGATTCCTCTCTTCACCAAAGTCAGGAAAGCTTTTTTCGAACCGTCCTTGGGCCTCTACCTTCCAGACTGAAAATAGCAACAGCCCTGTTTCCTGGTTACTGATCATTAGTTTTCAGATGTGATAGGAGAACACACAAGAAAGGTCCACAGACAAAAACCTGACTCAGCTCCCAGCAGATCTGGGTAGGAAGGCAGGATACCTTCTTTGCCAGATAAGCTATTAATATTTTGCAGATTTTTTTGCCTGCATGCTAATAAACACCCCCTAATAAATCCACCATATTGGAAAGCAACAAAGGAAGACAATACAACACAAGGGGGGGGGGATGGGGGGCGGGGCAGAGAAGAGGTGGTGGTAAAAAAGAATTTAAAAAGAATTTTTTTTTTTTTTTTAAAGTACCCTTTTGAGAACATTTGAACATAGTCTGAAAACTTTTTTTGACAAAGCAAATTTCATCCTTTTCATAAAAATGAGGACTTCCCCAGGTGACAGCACACAAGTCTAGTCTTCCACATGGAGTGAAGAACATATTCTGTGAGCATACTCTATATTACTGGTTTATGTGGATTCCACAGTCCTTCCCCCTCTGCTTTCCACTCCCCTTCCACAAAGTAAAATAGCAAATATATTACATAGGCTTACACTGATTTATTCAGCCTGAAAAGAGGGATTCAGAGTGAAGGGAAGTAGTACTGACCAACTGCAGAACCCAGTAGGCTAGCTGCTACTAAGAGGAGAGTGGCAATAATGTATAGGAGGCCCACTCCCACTGCTGAAGACCTGCACCATCTCCTCACTATAATCCAGTTTGTTTAAGGAGAAATCAGAAAAGGTCCAAAGAGTTTTAAATAGGTTTTCTGTAAATAATGAATCTTCAGTGGGATACAGTGATTTGAAATTCTCATAATTGTTTTTCAGTCTGTCCAAATAAAATGGTACATTAAGACCAAAAACATGTAAAGACACTGTTCTTGACATAAATTTTCATATATGGGCTGGACATAGCATATACTGCTCAATAAAGTAATATCCATTGTAAGTCTCATGTGCTAGTCGAGTGAATTAAAATAAAAAATAATAAAAAAACAAACCACAGTTAAAATTCAATCCCAAGGATGGAGAGGAATAAAACCTGTCAATGAATGCCCTTGCTTCTGATCAGTTAACAGTTAGGTCATGGTTGATTTTACTTCTAAGGTTCAGTGTTCTTGACTCATAAGATCAACATAAAAGACACAGGGCTGACTTAAATGAAGGTTTTTGTTGTGCAGTGCTTCATTTGTGTATCTTGACACTCTCATTTCTCAGTGTGTAGAAAAACCGAATGCTGACCCTGTTGGCTTTTCATGTCTAATGTTGTCTTCAAAATGCTTGCTTTATTATATTTTAATTTCAGTACCAACATTATATCAGAGTAGCTTTCCTACAGCTATGGGATCTCCCTACATTTTTAATATGAACTATTCATCAACACTTTTATAATTAGGGAAAATGTTCCAAGAAGCTAATAAGAGCAAAGAAGATGCATTATCACATATCTTGATCTGACATTACACAACAGAGCATCATTAAGAAAGGAGCACAAGATGGGAAGAAAAAGAGCAAAGTGGCAATAGCAAGATGATTCTTTACGACAGCAGTGTTCACACAAAACTATTCTCAATCATTAACCTTATTCTTTAGCCCTTCTTCTATTGACACACCAGCAGAACCAAGTTTTTAGAAATGCATGATTGTGATAAATCAATTTGGCATCGAGTGTTAAGTTTCAGGGTGTGCTAGGCAGGACACAATGAGTCACTGCAGCAGAGCAAAAGCAGAGAAAAAAATGTAAGATTAAATCAGAGCTAGACTAAGACAGGGAAGCAGAGAACAAGGATAAAAGTTTGAATTCGTCCTAGCGATAGAATTACTGAACTAAACACATAACTTGTTCTTTACTGCACTATAGTCCAGAAATTTCTATGCCAAGCTGAATTGTACCAGACAGAAACTGCCCAGAGAGATGGCTGATGTCCCACCCCTGGAACCATTCCAGATGAGGTTGGCCAGGGCTCTGAGCAACCTGCTCTAGTTGCAGATGTCCCTGCTCCCTGCAGGGGGGTTGCACTAGATGACCTTGAAGGGTCCCTTCAAAACCCAACCATTCCATGATTCTGTATCTAAAAGAAAATTATAACTTAAAGAAATTGTGCAATTTACTGCCAGAGGGGCATCATGGAAACAACAGAAGTTAATGATGACAATTTGAGAGTTTTATTTACAAGTATTGTCTTGGTCTTAATATACTGGTCTGGGAATAGGCTAAAAGCCCTCCACAAAGGGGTAAAACTTAAATTTCCAATATTGTAGAGCATTAAAGAACTGCCTGATGAGGATGTGGACCATGTCCTCCTTTAACTCATCAGGTCTTAAGCAAAAAATCAGATAGTAAATCTGCTAGCATTACACCCACTGTCCCCTCTGCTTTGCTACCTTCATTCATCTCACTGCTCCCTAATTTATAAAGATGAGACAATGTATAAATATTCAAGTCATATCTAGAAACAAACCATGCAGCTTTCCTTCACAGTTAGGAAAGGATTAAATGTGAAATAGTGCTACAGACAAGTTATGAAAATGATACACATGACTTGCCAGTGAAGACTAAAATGAAGAATGGTGCATTTAAATCCTGGAAATGAACTACATGGAGTGACTTGTACAGAAACAGAAAAGGAGAAGAACCACTTCAATATACACCCTTAAACATCTTATGCTTAGTGGTCTCTTCTCCCACAGGGAAACTAAATAATTCTAGTAAGCTTAACAACTGTTAAACACTTCACAGGATCAGATCCTAGGAAGTAACAAATTCATGTGTGGTAAGACAGCTGGAGATATATACAGTCTTCTGTAGAATAACAATGAACAATGTCAAGAAGTCTGGTTATGTATCTTAACTACCATTAAAGCTGTGATAAACCAAACACTTCATAAATACTTGACTGTCAAAAATGCTGCTAGAAAGCATCTAATGTTAGAGGGGAGGACATCATCATAAAAATCTAGCATCTTGAGCTTTTCATTTATGCAGATACTTGAAATAGAAATATAGGGAAAATACAGTGATCAGAATTCAACGTTTTCACACTAATCAGTTGAGGGTATTAAAATTCCCAATACAAAGCCTTTCCTCTAGCCTAGCCTGAGAATTGGAAGGGAGCCTTAATCAAATCATAACTAGTTATTGCCCACTCTAAACAAAAAAAACACCCCACAAAAAAAAAATCCGATTGAGTTGCTTAAACTTAATTTTAAGAATTCTTTTTGTCTGCACTCCAGAACTTCAGACTTTCAAGATCCTTTTTGGTTCTCTACCCTGCACTAATGACCACCATTCACACAATGCACACTGTTCCTGACTGCTGCAGTCAGTTTCGCTGTCTAACTTGAAAAAATATTTTGTTTGGGAATTATTTTGTTGTTGGTTGGGGTGTATTTTTTTTTTTTTTTTTAAGATAGCAAGAAAGCATTTTTAAACTAAGCTAAAGAAAGCATTCTATATATTTTCCATCAAGTTATTATATAGGTTTTGTAAATTTACCATCAGTCCTGTTAGAAGAGTAATCAAAGTCAAAATTGACCAAAGAACATTGCATCACCTACGCCAAATCAAAGAAACAGTTCTGGATGCAGAGAGTTGATTAAATGCCCTTAGACTCACTGTACAATCTTGACAGTCAGCCACACTAACATCTGGAGACTAAATCATGAGAGAAGCAGCCTTGTGCCTGGCTTAGCCAAACATCCTAAATCATTCTTGGCACCTTATCAAATACAATCACTTTCATTGAGAAATAGATATAAAACCTCAAATCTCTGTTCCAGGGCTAAGGATTTCTAAGAGCCTTACAGAGTAAGTAGTATTGCATCTAACAAGGTATTTCACACTGGGCTATCTCCCTCGAAAGATGTGGTTAGCAGAAATAAAGATTTTTAGAAACAACACCTCAACAGGAGTGTTCTGACTTCCTTATCCTACCTCCTATCATTAAGACAGGCGTTAATGGTCACTCAGAAAACTTTCAGAAATAAGTCTACACTCAAACATTTTCATTCTTTAGTTTAAGATGCTGCTGAAGTAACTGCTGCCATTTGTTGCATTCATTCTGGTTCTGCTGAGGTTTGGTTTGGGGGTTTTTTTATATCTAATGATTACAAAGTTTTCTCCCTTTCCTGTCAGCCCTATTGAGATGTTTAGCATTCCTATTCCCCTCCTCTCAGTTCATTGCTCAACAGACTGTTCTTCACTCCCTGCCTCATGCAATTCACGTGATTTCCAGACTGCTTCCTTTTTGTGATTACTGTTCCAAGCCTTGAGATGGTGGCTTCCTAGATAACATCTTGTAACTGAAACAACTCTGCAGCAAGAAAGCTTTTTAGAATTAATACCAAAAGCACAACAGGCCATACATTTCCTATAGGCCGGGTCTCTTCTACCAGCATGTTTTAGTCTGTGTTACCAAACCAAGTTTGAGATCTGGGGGTTTTTCCCATGAGTCTTTTCAGAGCCAAGTGTACTCTTCCCTAAGACCAGCAGTCTGTACAACAGCCCCCTCTACAGAAGGGCTTTTCTGATGGTTTTCATAAACCGTGACAACTGTATACCGGGACTCCACTGCTGCAACATGCGGTAGCCCCTCTGTATGTTCTGTTACTCCTCAGTTACACTGTTTTCTTTACACATGAATTGTACTTTTTCTGTGTTTACATCTAGTTTGACAACCTTAGGTATGCACAAGCCTTTTATTTTATTTTTCCCAGATAAAATACATGCAAACCTTTTATTCACTGTACAATAGCTATTCAATTACTTTACCAAGGTCTGCTAAGCGATTTTGCTAAAGACCCCTTAAGAAGGAACAGCAAACCAGCTCTACATGTCCTGCTACTGATATAAAAGCTTTATAACCAGTAACATAAAAAAATTAATTTGCCTGTACCTTAAGACAACAGGAAAATAATGATATGGGCCATCACACAGCAAATCAGACATCTGAGAAATTGGTAAGGTCCAGCAACAGGTTTCTGTTCTAGACTGAAGTCCAGCATTTGAAAAATCCCACGAGTGCTTGCTGAGTTTCTATTTCTGAAATACAGTATTGCAACAACCTCAGTGCAGCAGAACCAACTAGAAATATGAAGTGTCTCAGAAACAGGTATTAGTAGAATGAAATACACTCTTCAATTAAAAACAATTTATAATAGCCACAAAAAAAAAAAAAAAAAATCCCATTCCTGGGGAGTTAAAACCTAGTTTAAAATCTTGTAGCTTTGTCATCATTTTATTTAGATAAGTATCTGAGTTTTTGTTCTTAGTAGCAGATATTATCCTAAGAACAAAACAAACAAGGACAGTGACCCCTATCCCAGGCATTTCTTGTTTGTGCCAAACAAGGAAAATTTCACCATCTTCCTGCTCACTTTTTATTTTACTGCCCCCTCACGAATGCAGAGATACCCACAGCCACATAACCTTGGGTGAACTGCCAGCTGCCCGATTCAAACCTGCCTTGCCTTAGGGGCAGCAAGGAGAAAACTGCAAACTAACAAAGTTACACTTGCCCTGGCAGCTGCTCATCCAAAACACACAAGATGTGCTTTAGTCATGCTGACTTCAGGTGTGCAGATCCATTGCATGAGATAGGACATGAGGTAACAGCTTCAAACAGGAAGAGGGTAGATTTACATTAGAAATTAGGAAGAAGTTGTTCACTTAGCGTGGTGAGACAGTGTTTGACAAGGAAAGTTGCAGTTGCTCCACCCCAGAAGTGTTCAAGACCAGGTTGGATGGGGCCTTGTACAACCTGGTCTAGCAGGTGTCCCTGCCCACAGAAGGGGGTTGGAACTGGATGATCTTTAAGGTCCCTTCCAACCCAAAGCATTCTGTGATTTCACATCAGCAATAGCTCAGTCACAGGGGTCATCTTTCCCTTCCACTAGAGCAAACTCAGCGGTCTGCGCAGAGAAAGAGATGGAATTCCAACACCAACTTAAAGTTACAGGCCTAGCAATATTTACGGTCCTGTCAGTGTAGCCTGCTTTCCCACTTGGGACAAGTCAGCACAAATTTATCTGTTCGGGCAGTGAAATATTTGAGGCAGCCAGTTCTTTTCCCGCACCTGGTAGTATAATTCCTGTTGTAAAAAGCCCCTGATTTTTGTAAACTAGTCATAGTTTAATAGCACAAATGATTCTAGACAAAAACCCTATTCAACAAACAGAGCACTTATTAATGAAAGTCACACAAGGCCTCCTTTGGTCACGTGGAAAAAACAATAAAACTTAGTGTTTTGGAAAAAAAAAAAAAAAGTAAGAAAAACACCACATACAAACAAAATAAAAGATGACACCAAAACCCAACAAACCACCCACAAACAGAAGATATGTTGATATCAGAACTATTAAGTTTAGACCCAAAGAACAATTGACAGACTCGGGCACTTTTAATATCAGTACTATTTTCTATGTAATGTATTTTGTGAAATTGCTTCTGCAATGAATCAGATGATACCTAATACACCTCACCTCCACTTTTTTTAATAGTGGAGGCTCTACAGCCTTTCAGTTTTCATGTGCTTATGTGTGTTAAGGGCAGCCAAATGCAACACACAAAAGCTCAAGATGAACCATGGGTATTTATTTATTGTGGTCCATACTCTGTGATTTATCCTAATAAAATTATTATAGCACAGAAGAGACTTAACATGGAGGAGGAGGGAGCTGATATGTCATTGTGTACTAATTTTAAAAGGGGTTTTAGGAGGGTGCAGAGCTTGTTCAAGAGGTTTATATTTGAATCATCTACAAGAGAGACACAGAACTGAACATCTTCACGGGGTTTGTTTTAAAGTTGTTGCACTTGGGAGACACGGGGGGAGGGTGTCTCCCTCCCCTAGTTTTTAATGACATGAAATCTCATCAGATACGTTTCATTTTCTCGTCGCAAACTACTACTGTTTTCAAAAACAGCTCTTTTGGAGATTTAGATGAATAACTTAACCTCTTTTATTTGGTCTTCCTATATGCAAATCAGGGATGAAACTGAACATCAGCTTCTTAGGAGGATTCTGTAACCAGTACAAATTTGCAAAGCACTATGAAGAGCATAATTACCCAATTACTATGTATTATGATGCTAAGAAATAGTCCTAGCTGAATGCCACCTAAAATACCATAGCTTCTGTGATTTAAAGAACTATTAATAGGGAATGAGTTGTCAAACAGTTACCTGGAACTCGAAAATACAAGACTAGCTGCTTTATCCTCCCTCTTCTACTCCTTACAGTCTTACATTGTACTTTTCCAAGCTGATTTCTATGCACTGGGACAGAGAAGCTACTGCGAGGATGAGAAGCTTGTTTCTAATGCTGGTCAGCAGAGATAAGAAAACATTTAGTCTGGCAACTGCTGCGAGACCACACAGAAACATTTTAGCTTTTGTACACTAGTAAAGGTGGGAAGACTCAGGAGCTTTTCCTGGAAAGTTAGCTTAATTCTAGATTTATATACCAGAAATAGTGAGATCTTTATTTTTGTTTGGAAAGATCAAAAAGAATTTTACGTGTGACATATTATATTACTGATTTGAGAGCATCCATCAAATCCAAATCATCAGTTAAATATCTTTTGAAAATAATATTAAAACAGAAGACCACTTGAACTCTTTAATACTGTTTATGGAAGGCTAATGTGCAAGCAGATGTGGCAACTTAAGTGAGTATTACAGGGAAGTTGTGCACCACTAAGAATGGTGGTCAAACTTCAGATGAGAAATTTGTGTTCTTGCTTCATAGAAGACTGTCACATAAAAGTCATCCCACTGCTACATTCCAAATTCTGTCCAGACAACCCCCAGAAAAGGAAGTCACTCAATTTCTCTTTCAAGATTAATTTTCATAAAACTTGATCATAGGCAGTGTAAAACCTGTTGGTTCTATCCCTGGTCAGCTCTTCACAGCCTTCCAACAACTCTAATGAAAAGAAACTCATTAATTTCTTTTGCAACATCAGTGCTACAACCGCTGGCTTCAGAGTCTGTACTGAATAGCCAAAGGTTGCCTAGCGTTTTCCATTATTTTATTTATATAGTGATTACTATAACTTTGATTTCATTTCTAAATCATTTGTTTACTGGATTTTCTCACAGAAAGATGAAGTAAAGAATACATGTCTCGAGAATAAACTGCAATGCAGGCTGTTGAAACAGGCTAAAAGTGTTTGTCCTTCGGTTGTAACAGGAGTAACTACACTCATAATTTCCCAATCATTTGATATTTAAACACAGTTCAAAAAGCCAATCAATCAAGGGTTTCTCCTCAAGAAGAACTGCTGCTCTGCTGAGCAAACCAAGCAAATCCAAGCTTTTTGAGATGCATTTTTGAGGCTGCAGAGCAACTCACACCCTCCTGCCTCTTTGCACGCAGGGAGAGGCGCGGGAGGTGGACGTTGCAAATAAATCCTGAGATTTTATTTAACTAAAAATTAAAGCCATCGGATTCTGTTTGCAAACTGAAAGCATGTTGTTAAAAAGCGCGACACGTCCACGGCTTGAAAACATTTTCTTGTATTTGCAGCGAGAAGTCAAGTTATCTCAGATTTCCTTC
The DNA here is from genome assembly GCA_024605025.1 of Megaceryle maxima. Classification (NCBI taxonomy): domain Eukaryota; kingdom Metazoa; phylum Chordata; class Aves; order Coraciiformes; family Cerylidae; genus Megaceryle; species Megaceryle maxima. The sequence goes on from JANHGN010014270.1 coordinate 40,012, forward strand.
TGCTGAATGAACCAAGTCATTAAACTGGCATGTGCATCGAAAGTCTTTTCACAGGGCTTTCTGTCAGGCCTTTCAGACAGGAGCAAAATGAATGAGGGCCAGCTTACAAATGATGCATTGTCAAATGTATGTGGGAGCAAACAGCCACCATTGTGAGTGCAGGTGGGAATGAAAAATGAATAGACAAGGAAGCTTGTGGAGAGGGAGAATATCATTATTGATGGACTATGTGCATGTCTTTAATGAAGTTTACCCAATAAAAGATGGATTTTCCCCTGATCCTACTCTTTAAAAATTAATCACATTGAAAAATACACAATGGTGAAAGATCTCAAAGATTGTATATGCTTCTCTTTTGCCATTACACTGCTAAGGAAGATCTAGAAAGTCTCTTCCTTCAAGTATCTCCAAGCATTCAAGTATCTCAAAACTCCATCTCTCACAGAAATACCCTCATGGCCTTTCATTTGCACAAGGAAACTGAAGCATAAGTTACCAGTAGCATGCAAGAAAGACTAAAACCCAAGTATTTTTCAACTCCAGTCCTTTTGTTAAAGAATTACACATTAGTCTTCATTTTATCTTCTCTGAAGCAAGATGCAGGAATGCACCCTAATGCCAAAAGTTTAAACAAAAACAAAACCAGAAGTAACAGATGCTTCAGTGACGCTGCATGGAAAATATTATCTCCCTGTGACAATCTTCTTTTCTGTAAATAGTCTCAGATAGTCTTCTGCCATATTCTGCACAGCTGCTTCATCAGTTTTCTCTCCTGTTGTCTGGTGGCAGCTTTTATCCACATTTTCCTCACTGAAAAGGCACTTCAAGTCTCATTTGAAAACATTTCTTTGCCATTCTGTTGTCTTCCTCTTGTTTTTGTTCTGCAACAGAACACGCTTTAGCAGTATTTTTGCACTGTAGTTTCTGTACCATTTACTCTTACAGTTTCTCACCATTTAATTTTGCAAGCCTCTGTGTCACTGTTTACAATGAAAATGCTTAATTATACCAATTTTCAACTTAGAAGCTCTGTCTCCCTTTCCCAAGAATATCACTACTTTCATTTGATTCTGAGAAACAGTTGGTTTACTCCTCAGAGTCCATGTCACCAGAGATTTTAACAACTCCCTTCCAGGTTAATAACATTAAGCAGTATGGGATCAGGACCTGATCCCCAATGGTCTGTAGTAGAAATAAATATGCAATAACCTTTAGAGATGATTGTGCCTTTCTAATGGAGTCAACATACACAGGAGCACAATGTTATTTTGTAATCATTATACTGCTTAAAATGTAATAAAAGCTCTATCTAAAATGCCTTACAAAAGTCTAACAAAAGTTTCTGCCACACAATACACATAATACCAGGTCATCTGAGCTACTGCCAGCTTAGCACCAAAAGAACCGTCATTGTTGCATCAACAGAGACAATAATAGAATCACAAACTGGTTTGGGTTGGGAGGAATCTTTCAAGGTCATCTGGTTCAACCCCCCTGCAGGGAGCAGGGGCATCTGCAACTAGAGCAGGTTGCTCAGAGCCCCAGCCAACCTCACCTGGAATGGTTCCAGGGATGGGGCACTGACCACCTCTCTGGGCAACCTCGTCCAGGGTCTCACCACCCTCAGTGTCATGTACATTTAACACATTTTAAACATAATTTCTATACCGTCCTTCTGTTTATTACCCTGCAATACTTCTGCATCTTTTTATATCATCCTCTGTAGTTCCTAAAAGTACACGTACCTCAAAATCAATTAAAAAAAATTTTTTTCTCTACAAACTATTTACTTTGACTCATAGAACACACTTTAAGATCATAGTGATAAAACATTTTTAAAACAGTTCCCAAGCATCAGTTTTCTCTCCAAATACCCTCTCTCCTCTCCGTTTTTCACTAATCATTTGAGAGATGAAGACCTGAATATTCCATTTTCTTCTGTAATTTGGCAATTGATAGGACAATAATATATATATATATATATATTACATTTATGGTTTAGATCACGAACAGGCAAGTACTCTAGATCATTTGCTCCTGGTTACCAGGAACTTGGAAATAACCAATGTCGTTTCACACAAGTGTAACTTCATTTCTTTTTCACCCACTTAGTCATTCTTAATAAGGTCATAAATATTTATTTTAACATTTCAATTCCAGGGACTGAAATAGCCATATTTTAGTTACCACTTCATCAAGTTTAAATTTGGAAATAAGCAATTCTAATTAATCTTAAAAAGAATAATAATTAAGCTCCCAGCACTGAGTTTGGCTATTACATGATTTCTTTTCATATTCCACCAGCCTGATCCTTGCCTTTCTCCATTCTGACTGCGCTGAATAAAACATCTCCCACTCCATACCTCTTCAGCGCTTCAGTCGGAGTTTAAAAAGATTCTGATGGATCTAGAAAACTTGTTATTTCAATTTCCCTTTACACCTTGGGCAAAAATCACAAGTTGTACAGCACCGTCCTTCCACTAAAGATGTACCAAAATACATGAGCACCCTGTGTGCACTTGCTTAGTCACTGATTTATGCTAAGTACCATCCTCTATTCATTGAGCAGAAGAGAGATTCCAGACTATTTGGGACCATTTTCTCTTATTTCCTCTGTGGTCTCAATATTTTTTTTTTTAATTGTTTTGTAGCTTTTTATCACCATCCATTATATCTCAAGTAAAAGTCATAGGGAGTCTCTGTTCAAGCAAGCTGTATTTCACATTTATCAGAGAACAATTTCTCCTGCTATCACCTGAAAACATAAATTCAAGTCAGGATTATCTGTCTTCTGGGCATATATACTGGTATGGTTTTATATATACTGGTTTTTTACTACTCAAGCCAGTAAGTCTTCAGCAAGGTCCAGTTTCAGAAGGAATATTTATACTTTATAAGCCAGAGGTAATATTTTAATATTCAAATCAATATCTAATAAAAATTTGAGAAAAAACACAAAGGTAAATTTCATGAAAACACATCAGAAATTCAACGCCCTTCAGTTCCAAGCTCAATAGCAAGCAAAACAGGGTTATTTATGAAATACATATTTCAGACAGACATGACTCACAGGTTGTATTATGTTCCTCTAGGTTAAATATACACACCCCTCCTTTATCTAGGAACCTCTGTTGTCAGGAATTCAGTCTGAATTATTCGTTTTATACTACAGCGTAAATGAGAAGTTGTGTTTCACAGTGTGCATGTTCTCAACATGCAGTTGTGTTCATAGCCCAGAATGTAAAAAAAAAAAACCCAAAACCAAAACCAAATTATCTTAAACTCTTTAATATGCATATCATCAGCCCTTTGAAGTATGCCTCCCACCCCAGAATCACAGGGAGCAGCTCAGGAAAAAAAAACCAAAACAAAACAAAAAAACCCAACAAAAACAACAACAACAACAAAAAGAACCAACACAAAACACCACACAGAATACCTTATTAAAGCAAACCTTGAGGTCTTTGTTAGCTTAACAAGCAGCTGCACTAAGCTGTGGAGATCCCACAGCCCTAAGAGCATGTGGAGCTTCACTTCAACAAAAGTTAATAACTAATAAATGGAAGAAGCACCCGGGAACCCATAAACTTGACAGTAGGTGACACAAAATAGAAAGGACTTTGTTACCAAGTCTGCCATCTGGTTTTATAGCATTGTATGTCCTTTAAATAAAAAGCAGCTAAGAGATTGAAATCAGAAGTTTATTAAACTGCATGTTACTGCTAAAGCAAGGACTCTCTATATCAGTTACTCACAGACATGAAATACCTGATATCAGGTGAGTGTGGCCAGGTAGCAGTGAAACAGCTCTTGGTCAGTCTACAGGCCAAAACTTATCACCTACACCTAGCTGTAGCTATCGCCTACAAAGCCTGCATCTCACAATAGGTACAGGAGAGGGATGCAAACTGTCTTGAAAAATGAGTTCATATTTACCTTAGGCCAACTACACAGTAGGTTTAGTAGGTTAGTACTTAACTGCAAGCTAAATTTCATCCTGGCTTGTATCAGCACTAGTGTGGCCAGCAGGACTAGGGCAGGGATCATCCCCCTGGACTCGGCACTGGGGAGGCCACACCTCAAGTCCTGGATTCACTTTTGTGCCACTCACTCCCAGAAGGGCATTGAGGGGCTGGAGCATGTCCAAAGACAAATAAGCTGGTGAAGGGTTTAGAGCACAAGTCTTCTGAAGAGCAGCTGAAGGAACTGGGGTTGTTCAGCCTGTAGAAAAGGAGGCTCAGAGGAGACCTCCTCACTGTCTATAACTTCCTGAAAGGAGGTTGGACCTATCTGGGGGGTTCAGTCTCTTCTCCCAAGAAAGAAGTGATAGAACAAGAGGAAACAGCCTCAAGTTGTGCCATGGGAGGCTTATGTTGAACATTATGAGGAACAATTTCTTCCCCAGGATGGTCATCAAGGCTTGGCCCAGGCTGCCCAGGGCAGTGGTGGAATCCCCATCCCTGGAGGGGTTTCAAAGCCATGGAGATGTTGTGCTGAAGGACACAGCTTAGTGGTGAGTTGGCAGTGCTGCATTAATGGATGGCCTCAAAGGTCTCTTCCAACCAAAGTGCTTCTATGGCTCTAAGTGTTAATACAGAGACATGCAAGTTCAGTTTGCTGCAAACTGTTTGATGAGTGACTCTGCTGTTAGATTAGCAAATCAGTTTATTTATAGAGCCACAAACTAAAATGCCACAAACACACACACCCAAAACTTACACAAAAGCAATTGTAAAAACACCTAGAAGAGAAGGAATGAGGAGAGTCCACCCTCCAGCTGCATGTCACCCTTAGCTCAAGTGCACAAGTGCACTAATTTGTTGCTTTAAGCTGACATAAAACCTGTCAAGTAGCAATCGATATATCACCATCTGCTTCTGCCCTACCAATTCCTGTGCATCTTTCAGACTCTGGAACAGGTCCATCTGAGAGGTAGCCAAGCAAAGCAAACTGTTTTACCTGCTACATCAGTTCCCTAATCTTGTTCAACAAGTGGACACACAGCTTCCCTTATTCACCACCAGTGGGGCTCGTGAGGTTACATCTCTTTTCCACTTACCAATTTGCCTTCCCTTCTCCTTTCCCACCTAAATACAAAACAAGCTCCAAGGTGGGACTTGAAAGCTGAACCATCCTGGCAATTCCCATGAGGAGCCACTATGTTGTTTTTACCATGTTTCTGGCTACAGAAGCTAAATGCATTGTAATAATAATAATAAAAAAAAAAACCCAGAACAATAAATAAAACAAGAAAAACAAAAAACATAAATAGCCCCAGAATCCCTTATAATTAGGCTGGGTTACATTTCCACTATACAGGATCTATCATTGCTTTTGGTAGTGAAGCCTGTTATTCAGGATGATGGAAGGCCACTTCAACTGAAAGCCAGCAGTCACTGTATATAAAATATTCCCATCATTTTTCAAAATTTGTTATAAACATTGCTTCAGAATTCCTCCTTGTCGGTATGCAATCAGGATGATTCCAGGCAAAATAAAAAGCTACTTCAGAGGATGAAAATAGAGCCAGACATCAATACTGTGCATAAAAGCACAGAGTAAGCTGAGGCCTCCTAAATACTTTTTAACACTGAGTTAGTCTTCAGGAGAAAAAAAAAAAATCCAGCCCTTTATTTTGTATATTTTTAACCAGAGCCACAATCATAAACAAGTACAGCAACTCTTTTTACATCTAACAAAAACATTTTAATAACTGAAGTAATAATTGAGAAAAAGGCTCCTTTTAAAATATGAACTCTCTGCTTTGAACTTCACATTCTTATTTGCCAGTGATTCAATGCAGCTGATCCTTCAAGTTCTTCAACACAGCATTTAGCTACAGTATCACTGTACACTACTTGATATTGCTGGAACCAATCAACTGCCAATTCACTCACAGCAGTATTGTTGAGAATGACATTTTCTGCAACGTTAAATTCTCGTGCTAGAACTTCCTTGCTAATGGAAATTTAGCAAGTTTCTTGCTAAATACCTTCCTATTGCTCACAAAGAACAGTAATGCAGAGATGTATTTGCACACACTAAAAGATAGCAAAGCAGTCAACGGGTTTTGACCTGTTCCATTTTTGCAAGTTTTTACTACTTAAACCTGCAGCTTACGCTGAGCCATTTCTAACCCGTTCTGAAATAGCCAGACATCAGCATTATGCTCAAACCATTCCTTTTCTGCTTGAATCGCTGTATTTAAAAGAGAAAGTCCCTGGTGTAAGAAAAGAGATGTAGATTAGAAGCCCTTTAACACTTTGCTGTGATTCTCTGCTGCACATGCTGTTGACTAAGCAGAAGCAGCAATGTAGAGAAGGACCGGGAAATGACTACATTACACCATTTCACTGAGGGGAAGAGAAGGTAATTTCATCACGCTGGGTCATCTGCCTCATTAGCACTCCTGGTTTGCTGGGTTTATTCCATCTGGAGCACAGCAATTCCTGTTCCTTTCCTATTCTGCAGAATATTGCCAACTAGTACATCATGCTGTTTGACATAGGCAGGTGGCTCTCTTTGGCACCAGCAGACACAAGCTTTCCTCCGAGGGAAGCACCAATTTGGATGAACAGTAAATAAATTACATTCTTGGTTCTTAATTTAGCAACCAGGTGGGGCTCCCATCAGCATTCAGGTAGACCTACCTTGCTAAACATAAGCAGAAAAGATTTTGGAAAAGGAATACACATAAGTTCGAGCAACCTTACAAGCAGGAAAGCAAAGCAATCACCAGGGATGCTGCTTCCAGCCTCAACAAGATCCTCCACTGATGCACACTACAGTAAATTCAGCTAAATCAAAGCAATTTGCCCAATGCAGCCATGGAAGCTTACTCCAGCTGTTAACATGACCATTTAGAAAGTCCCTTAAAGTTTGAATCACAGACTGGTTTGGGTGGGAAGGGACCTTTCAAAGTCAGGTGATGCAACACACCCCACCCCCTCCAGGGAGCAGGGACAGATGCAGCTAGAGCAGGTTGCCAATCTCACCTGGAATAGTTCCAGGGATACGGCATCAACCACTCCTCTGGGCAACCTGGGCCAAGGTCTCACCACCCTCAGTGTCAAAAAATTCTTCCACGTGGAAATTCAGAGGATCTTTTGTCTTCACATCTGGAAGATAAGCACTTTGTTGTTTTTTAGCTTTTCCCTTCTTCCACAGAAAAAAATTCATGGTCATAAAAATGGGGATCCAGACAGAGACTCAGATGAGAATGGGCTATAACACAGGTAAACAACATATAATCTTTACTTCCTCACAACTCTTTGAACACATGCAATCTGGGAAAAAAAAAAAAAAAAAAACAAACCCTACTACTCCAACCCTGGCTAGACATGGTATTGTACTGCCATAGTACAGTCCCAGCATAAACTTTCTGTCCCTATAGATTCCCCTTCCTTATACTCCCACTGTCCTAACTTTAAGTCCTCCTCAACAGCAGACACAGTCCTGTCCATCCCAACTCTAGCATACAAAGAAATTTAATAAAATCCAAACCACCACATATACCCCATTCCCAGTTAATTAGATCTGCTCCATTCTTAGCAGCAACAACCCAGGACCATTGTCAACATCTATATTTGGTCCTGTGCTATTTATGAAAAGAAGGGATAGCAGCCATGAAAGCATTTGTCCATCCTCACTGGAGAAACACAAGTGATGAGAAGTCAATGAGCAACCCATTAGGGTTCATAATATGCTTTAAACAGTACTGCATCAACTATTATCATTATAACCCATTTTCCCCATTAATTCAAAGACTAAGCAAGTGTTTTAACAAGGAAGTAAATATATATTAAAAAAAGAAAAAAAGAATGTTCTTAGCCATCACAGTCTCCACTAATGAATTTGTTGACAAAAGCTTCTATTGGTTTCACTGCTGTTAGTTCTGTAGTCAAGTGAGCCAGCTGGACTCTGTTCTGACTCATACATCTTTGTGTCTAATTAAGTTTCATTTATAGAATCAAACTCCTCCAGTGGTTATAACCTTGCAGAAGACTCAGGGTCTTTGACTTGTAAAAAAAATTTACTGGTGTGTGTAACAAAGAAAAACACCTACTTTTACTGTCACTCTTCAAAGCAAATATGCCCTGCTAGGTCATTCAACACAGTCATTCTGCAAGACAGAATTATTCCTTGATATTGCTCTATAGCTTCTATTCTCTTACCCGCGCTATTTCTTCTGGCACCATAGTTGGCCCTTGCTTCACGTATTCAGCAGCCGTTATGCTGATAATTGAAGAGGTATTAGAAGTCATTAATGGAAGAGGTAAAGGTGCACTCATTATCTGAAACACTGTGAAAAGGTCCTAGTTCTCAATTCACTACAAATAAAGAGGCAACAATTCACATATATTTGCACCATAATTGGGCTTTGAAAATCAGTTTTCATTTATGTTTTTGGAGTCAGTACTGGAAAGTTAGTTTTAAATTCTAACTGGAAACTTTCATTGTCCATCTGTGACCACAGGCAAGCTACAAGTATATTCCTGGTGAAAAAAAAAAAGTTGGTTTTTATTGGGTTTTGTTTTGTTTTTTTGAGGTTTGGTTGTTTTGTTTTTTTTTTCCTGGTGTGTGTTTGTTTTGTTGTGGTTTGGTTGGTTGGTTTGGTTTTTGTTTTGAGCAAGGGATAATATTAACACTACCTGTAATATCACAGCATATGTCTGGAGAGATTCTAAATCTGACTGGACACCGAGATCCTGGGCCCCCTGCTCCAGGTGACCCTGCTGGAGCCTGGTGGTTAGACCAGATAATCCTCAGAGGTTCCTTCCAACCCCTACCATGATGGGATTCTGTAACATTTGCTAACTTTTTAATTCTTAGTTCTGTTTTCATTCAAACCAAGAAAAAAATTTAGGAATTAATTCTGTTCAGTGATTTTACTTTTCAGTTCAGTACTTCTAACTAACAGAACTTTCTGAAGTTAGCAGCCTGTTTT
>JANHGN010014271.1:0-13148 GCA_024605025.1 Megaceryle maxima
TAGCTAACATAGCTCTAATTAGATGCCTACATGGTCTACTGTCCCAACTGGTGATATTATTCTTTAATATATAATTATTTTAAGTTCTAAAGTTACAAGTCATAACCTGTGTTGGTGCCTACAGTTCACTAGATGAGATCCAATTAGATATAACAGATTCAGCATCCTAAGATGTAGACAAATATTATTTTATTGCATTCCATACTGAAACATACCATGTGAGTGGTTTTTATGCACGTTTAGAAGAGATCATGGTCTGAGTTGGTAAGTATCACAGGAAGTTTACCTGTGATACGGCTGTTAATGTGTGCATGGCCTTTGGGGCAGAGGGTTTGCATTGTAAAGAAATGCTTGCATTTGAGTTCCTTAGCATTCATGTATTAGTATTACAAATCCAAATCCAAACCCACCCCTTATTTATGTAATTTATGGGTTTTCTTTGTAGCTTTTAGCAGCAGAACTGTATTCTTACAGGATAGAATCAAAAACATAAAAATATCAAACCCAAAAGAGTTAAAGCATTTATCCAGCGCTCTACTGGCAGATATGACTCCAAATATTTACTTCCAGTTACACTGCTTGTAAGATGAAACATTGTTCTTGTCACATCCTTGAAGGTTTCAAGCTGTTGTCATATACTACTGCAAAGCTGTAGAAATAAACCCTTTCCCATCTCTTTCCTTTCAAAATGGATTCAAGAAACTCATATCTATTATTAAACATTCATTCTTTTTCTTGTGTTGTTTTTTGTTTGGGTTTGTTTGTTTGGGTTTTTTTAATTTCTTTGTTCATGAATTAAGATTTTTTTAGCCTTTAAAGGTCCCTTCCGATCTAAGCCTTTCTATGATTCTATAGTTAGACATATAATTAAGCTTAGACTTTGAGTGCTTGTACCTACAGTAGAAACATTCTATTTTATTGCTTTTGAGGTTGGCTATGCATTGCTGTTCCTGAATCACTGCTATACATACTTGGACATTCAGACAGATAAAGAAAAACAGAGTGACAAGACTTAAAATGTTGATGAAGTGTTCTCTATGTTAAACAGTGAAGTGAATTTCTGTTCTTGAGTATGTTCATTTATGCTTTAATAGCAGGTGAATATTCAGCCCTAAAGAGAAAGAAAAAAATCCCTTTTGCAGTAGTTTTAATATGAGAATAGTTCTGGAAATTTGTAGAGCACTAGTTATGCTTTATTCCTGGTAGACATATCACCTCAAAGACAAAGCAACAATCAGAGTTCTGTGTACACTACCCTTCTCCCTGTTTGCAATGTATACCCCAATCTGGACTTAAATCATGGAAGATTTTGTTATTGAGATAAAACCTTTCTGGTTTTCCTTCAGAAGAATACCACAGACAGACACTGACAGAACTTAATCATGTCTTTTGTCTGTCAGTGCTGCACAGCCCCAGCTCTGTACTGAAATATGATCTGAGACTTGTCAGAATTTAACTGATCATATTTATATTTACACATAGAATCATAGAATCTATTGGGTTGGAAGGGACCTCTAAAGGCCATCTAGTCCAACCCCCCCTGCAATAAGCAGGGACATCTCTAACTAGGTCAGGCTGCTCAGAGCCCTCATAAAGCCTGGCCTTGAGTGTCTCCAGGGATGGGGCCTGCAGCACCTCTCTGGGAAATCTATTCCAGTGATCTATCACTTTCATATTAAAGAAATTTTTTCCTAATGTCTAACCTAAATCTACCCTTTTCTAGCTTAAAGCTACCTGTTGTCCTGTCTCTCAGCATGTCTTCATAGGAGAGGTGCTCCATCCCTCTGATCATTTTTGTGACTCTCCTCTGGACAAGGTCCAACAGGTCCACATCCTTCTTGTGCTGGGGGCTCCAGAGCTGGACACAGTACTCCAGGGCAGAGTAGAGGGGCAGGATCACATCTCTCGATCTGCTGGCCACACTTCTTTTGATGCAGCCCAGGATGCAATTGGTCTTCTGGACAGCCATTGCACATGTTGGGTCACGTCAAGATTTTATTTACTATTACCCTCAAGTCTTTTTCCAAAGGTCTGCTCTCTACCATTCCTCTCCCAGACTATATTGATAATCCTGGTTTCCCTGGCCCAGGTGCAGGAACCTACACTTGGTCTTGTTGAACCTAATGAGGTTCACCTGAGCCCACCTCTCCAGCCTGTCCAGGTCCCTCTGGATGACATCCCATCCCTCTGGCATATCAACTGCACCACCCAGCTTCATATCATCAGCAGACTTGTTGAGGATGCACTCAATGCCACTGTCTATGTCATTAATGAAGGTATTAAGCAACACTGGTCCCAGTACAGACCCTTAAGGGACACTACTTGTCACATTTTCCCATCTAGACATCAAGCCATTGACCGCTACAATTTTTTATGCACTGAACAGTCCACCCATCAAACCTATATCTCTCCAACTTAGAAAGGAGGATGTTGTGGGGGGCGGTGTCAAAGGCCTCAGAAAAGTCAGGATAGATGATGTCCACAGCTCTTCCATTGTCCCCTGGTGCAGTTACCTCACTGGAGAAAGGCACCAGATTGGTCAGGCAGGACTTGCCCCTGGAAAAGCTGCTGACTCTCTTGAATCACCTCCTTGTCCTTTATGTGCCTTACCATATCTTCTTGAGGATCTGTTCCATGATCTTCCCAGGCACAGGGGTGAGGTTGACAGATCAATATTTCCCAGGGTCTTCCTTTCTACCTTTTTTAAAAATGGGTGTGATGTTTCCTTTCTTCTAGTCACTAGGGACCTCACTGGACTGCCGTGACTTTTCAGATATTATGGACAGTGGCTTGGCAACTGCATCAGCCAATTTCTTCAGTACTCTGGGACGCATCTCACTGGGTCCCATGGACTTGTGTATGTTAAGGTTCCTCAGGTATTCATGAACGTTGTCCTCATTGACTGTGAGAGGGGCTTTGTCCCTGTCTCACAGGCTATTCACTTGTGAGCTGTGAGGACAGAAGTTGCCATTGAAAACTGAGACAAAAAAGTTGCTAAGGGCTTCGGCCTTAGTTTATTAACTCACCATTGCTGTTTCTCAGGGAGGCTATGCCTTCTTTAACCTTCCTTCTCTGGTTTATGTACCTATAGAAGCCCTTCTTTCTTTTCTTTGCATCTCTTGCCAAGTTCACCTTGGCCTTCCTCACCTCGTCCCTACACAACCAGGCAATGTCCTCGTATTCTCCCCAGGATATCTGTCCCTGCTTCCACTGTGTGTGCAGTCTCATCTTGTCTTTTAGTTTGACCAGCAGGTCTCGATTCAGCCATGCTGGTCTCTTTCCTTCCCTACCTAATTTCCTACAGCTGGGAATCAAGAGTTCTTGCACTCTATGAAAAGTATCCTTAAAGATCTGCCAGCTCTGCTCCGCTCCCTTGTCCCTAAGGACTGTTTCTCAGTCTTACTAACTCCTTGAAGTGCTGGAGGTTTGCTTTCTTAAAATTTAGGGTCCTGACTTTGCTTTTCATCTCCCTCATATCCCTTAGGACAGTGAACTGCACTAATGCATGATCACTGCAGCCCAGGCTGCCTCCTATCTTGATGTCCCTGATGAGTTCACTAGCATTTGTGACCATCAGGTCTAGTACTGCATCCCCTCGTGTAGGGGTGTCTATTTCCTGCCTTAGGAAGTTGTCATCTAGGCACTCCAGAAGTCTCCTGGATTGCCTACAGCTTGCTGTGAAACTTTTCCAACATATATTGGGGTGGTTGAAATACCCTAGAATCCCCTACACATGAATTTACTAACATAATTAGAATATTGCTGCCTATGTGGACAAACAGCTGTTCATTGCTCTCCCAGGTACATCTTTCCTTAAGAAAAGTGGTTTTGTTGGGTTTTTTTTTTCATGCATAGGATTTTTTTCACTCATATTAAGATTAATATAATTGATGAAACCCAACAATGACAATATGACCTGTAATGAGTTTATAAGAAGAGAAAAGAGCTAAATGAAAGTTAATACTATGTTAAGTTTGAAAAATTGGATGCATATGTGTCAGGAGATTCTAAAAGTTGAATATTAAATCCTGTTTTTACAGTTGACATGCTTTAATTAACAGATAGGTTTGATTCTGGTTTAAGTTATATGAACATGGTTTTGTTTTTCTTAGTTAAATTACTACTGCTACTAATTTGGGCAGGGGCTGAACCTGTGACACACTATACAGGAATGAGGGCATGGTATTCTGTCAAGAAGAGCCTTTCTTAATTAAAAAATGTCTATACCAGGTTTCTGAAACTGTGACAGAACTATAAAAATGCTAGACAAAAAGTGGCACTTTAAAATAAAAAAAGAAATAATATGGAAACATCTTTTCAAAGCAAATACTGAACCTACCAGATTGTTGACTCTTGAGCAATATTAGGTTCAACAAAATGCAGCATCATGGAATCATGTAATGGTTTGGGTTGGAAGGGATGTTAAAGATCATCTACTTCCAATCCCCCTGCCATGGGCACAAACACCTTCCACCAGATCAGAATGGTTAAAAGTATTAGGGGTCTGACCCTACTGAAATAAATAGAATTTCAAAGAACTTTGATAGCTTGGGATATGATTCAGAAAGTAAACTGATACTCCTGGGGGACAATTTTTTGCATAACTCTTTTGGGTTGTCATTTAGACTGCTATTGAAAATGTCATTTACCTTAGTATTAATCTAAAGAACTAGTAGGGATCATTTGGGAATCTGAAATTCTATTTCATTCTAGAAAATATTACATAAATACTGTGCTCTTAATAAAACTCTAAGTGTTTCTTCCCTATAAATACTGCATGACATATAGTCTTGCAACAGTAGATTAAATGGCTTTCTTCAAATACATCTAGGAAGACATTATAGCTTTTTTCTGTAGAGGTATTCGCCTTTTAAATGACTTTTTAATTGTTTGTTATTTTAGGCTTAAAGTCTACAAATAGAATAGAATATAATCTGAGCTTCTGGTCTTTCATCTGTACTGACGGGGATCATACTGAAGACTGCTTTATTACTGAACTTGTAGTCTTGTTTGGTAAAGATTGTTATCAACTGTAATGTTACACTCGGGTCAGGAAGGGAAGAGCTTCGTTGATTGAAGGTCTCAGATTTGCTTTCTTCAAACCAAGAATGTCCTTGAAAACATTTTTATGTTACTGTTATGCTCACTGCAAATCACCGGCCTGCAGTTTTAAAGTTTAAAGGCTGACAAGTTGGGACTTTGAAGCTGCAACCAAACTGTTTCTCCACTGGCCTCTTACTCATGATGGTTCAGAGTGCTAGTGTCTGTACAGGCATGGTCAAGCTTTCCATGCTGTTGAAAATTACTTTACTCCATGAAAATCAAAGTTCTGTCCTGCTCTACTTCTGTAAAATTAAGCCCAGGGACTCAGCAAGCTGGGTGCTTTCCAGCAGATACAATCCTCTACTAGACCACAAGGAGGTGATGTAAACCAGAACAGCCATCTTTCTGCTTTGTACTCAACCAAGTCAGCAATCAATGGAACTAGTATTCACAGTTGGGTCTTGATTTCTCTGATACTTCTCTGCTGCGTTTCCAGCTGTATGGAAGAAGGGAAACAGTTCTTTCACCCTGTGGGATGTACATGGCTGATCTAGTGAGCAGGATTTAAGACATGTCTCCAGAAGCTCTGGGTCCCAAGCAGCAGGGAAACTTGTTCTGGAAGTCTTTCAGAAAAATTGAGCAATTGGGGTGTTGGTGTCCCTATTTCTTCCCTGTCATACCAGAATTTATTCAATAACTTTGGTTCCAGACCTGCACTATAAAGTACTGAGGGATTTATATTTAGAGCCATAATTGAGTACACGTTTTCTTCCTGAAATGCTCCCCTTCAAGGACAGCAAAGTTGGCAGTCTTACTTTGTGACTGACACTGTGGCAATTGTGTCATTAGTAAGTTAGACAGAAAGCCTGACTATCAAACCCAGATCTTTAACATCAGCTGTGGTTTTAGGTTTTGGTAAGATTTGAAGACAGATATTATATAAAGAAATAATTTATTTTCTGAGCTAGTAGGAGAGATCAAAATGACTGGTTAGTATTCAAAGTAGTCATTTGGAATAAAAAGTGATTGTTGTTTCCTTGGAATGCAACAAATTTGAGTTCTATTTTCAGTTCACTTACAATGAAGTCTAGCAACTAATATTTACCTGTAGCTTTAGGTTTTGTGCCGTATTTAACAAGTCTGGTTCACACATTATAAAATCAAAATAGTTGCAGAATATTAAATCTTTAACTTTCTTGGGGTTTTTTTTAATGATAAGAGGTAGCTTTTTATACTTAAATGAAATGTTTGCATGTAAAGCTTGTGCTTTGTATGCCTTAGAACAGAACTGTGAATATTGAAATGTTACTGAAATATCTTTAAAACCCAATTTGTTATTTTAAAAATATATATCTTTGTGCACAAAGACTAAAATGCCACATCTATTCAGGTTTGGATTTTTTTACTTAGAAAATATTCATTAAATAAAAAAAGTAAGAACACACTTTCAATTATAAAAAGCAAAATGAAAAAAAAATACTGAAAAAGGCTAAATCAGATTAAAATGTGATTGACGTATTTGCATAGCATTACAAATACCTGTATACTGAAGAGCTTGTCTTCTTACCAGTTAATAGCTAAAACTTATCAGCAGGAGCACTAAAAATTTCACTGATAGTGTACCCAGGTTATTCTGTATTTTCTCCTCCCTGCTATCTGTGTATTTTTATCTATACCTGAGCATGTGTGCCACACAGTGTGGGTGGCTAAATGAGATTGATGTTCAGATGTGGTAATACCTGAAGTTACATTCTGATCTTTGTTTTGTTGTTCAAATATATTGAATATCAGAAGAAATGTTACATGCAAATGGGTGAGAGATTTGAAAACAGGTGTTTCTATGAACTCTTTAATCAATAGTCATTGGCATAACCTTGTAAGAAAACCTCGACTGAAATCAGTCTCAGCAGGTAGATAAAAAAAAATGAGGGTTTCAGGAAGCCATGGAAATATTTTACATGGAAGGCAATCCCAGAAATTATTTTAAAATGAAATGCATGAAGCGCTGTGCTATTCTGAATAGAGAAAGATTTTTTTTTCTGGCTGGTGCAGTAGTGATGTCAGTCATGAGACTGACAGTGCAATTGCTCTCCCTGTGATTAACCATCACTGAACATACACTTGACACATCTGAGATTTGTATCTGCTCAGGGGAGGATGGGGGTAATGTGAGCCGTATGTTCTCACTCTGACTGTGGCCGGCTATTGGCAAGCACTGATCCTTACACGATCTCAAGCTGTCATGCTCCAATACTATTAATGTGATTCATCTGTGTTTGCCTTTCATATACACTCAAAAGCATCTCAAGGAAGAAGGACACGTTTTTTTAAAAAGCAGAATATACTAGCCTGAGGGATGATCTATTTGGATAGCAACCTTCTATTTGCCATACCAAAGAGGGAAATTGTTTACTCTATCAGGCCAAAAATACTTTGCATTTCTAGCCTTTCCCAATAAAATATTATGTTTAATGCTCTCACTACTTTTGAAGGCATGGTCAATAAAGCTGCTTCTTGACAGGTTCTTGACTCTTAAAGCTGTTTTTCTTTGGCCAGGATCTGCAAAATAAATTAATAAATGTGTAAAGAATAAAGTCCTGATGTATAATTCTTGAAATAAATCTAAATATTTCAAACTGTTTGAAAGAAATAAGATAACACTAATTTTTATAGTGATTTAGGCACTTAGACACCAAATTCCATTGTTTTTTTATTGAAATTCAGGTACGGGAACCAGTGTAATGCTTTGTAAGTCAGTCAATTTCTGTTAGGCACAGAGCAGTGAAGAATCTGAGCTGCCTGAAGGATCTTATCCTCAAAGGATGGGTTGAGGGAGATTAAGAGGTCCCTAAGGAAGCAGTCTTCAAAAACAGGTGGAAAATTGTTGGGGTAGTCAGGGGAACAGAGTCTGCCATATGCTGTGACCATGAAAAATCATGAGTATACCCTGTTTTCCAGTTGTGTGATTTAGTCATCAGATTACAGGCTGTTCTAGATTAGGATGCTGTCAGTCTTTCCGCACAGAGTTGTTCTCCTTGGTGTAATTAACTAATTGTTTAATGGGCCAGAGATACCATGATTGCCTTGTGACTCTTCCCTGAAATGCAAAGTTCCTGAATAGATTTGGAATTCACTGTCACAGGACCTGATCCTTTACTGATACTTTTAATTGTGTTGTATTATAATTAGCTGAACAGTTCTGTTTAATTTAATCAAGTCTGTCAACTTCTATAGGGCTGGAGCCTGAAAGAATGAGAACAATGTACATTGAAATAGATACTTCTCCTTTGTTATGGAGCCTCAGAGTTCATAATCTAGCCAGAGCTAGTTAATTAAGTTTTTTTCTTGGACTTCCTTGGAAATGTTACTCAGAGATCCGGATTTGGCAGTGTGACCAATTTTGGTCCTAATGGCAGCACAGCCTGTCCCTAGCATTGCCACCCAGATCCCAGCCAGTGGATGAACTGTGACTGTGCAGCTGCTGGACCATCTTTCACAGCACAGTTTTCTTTCTTTTAAACTAAGATCAGTGAGACACAGTAATCAGGCAGACAACCTATTATAAATGGGAGACATTCTGGGATTAATTAAAAAAAAATTAAAAAAATTACAATTCCAAGCATTATAAAACCTCACTCTAGTTAGTTTGCTTATTGCTTCACTCAGACATACAGTACACAACTGAGTTGCCTCACCTTACCCAACTATGATGACTGTATTTAGCTCAGCTTTAAAGCTTACTTCTTCCCAGCAAATAGTCCCAAGTTTATGATCTGGGGCTGCTTAGCTTTCCCCATTCTTGTCAGCTCCTCCTGGTCTCTGCCAGAGGTGGAGCTAATCCCACAGGAGATGCCCTTTGCTCTTTACAGATGTGCCTTTTCCCCACCCAGATTCTCTCCCTTAGACCACAGGCCATCTGATAAGAGGAAGTTATAGAAAACATTCATTTACTGGATAAAAGATGCTAAAATGGATTTTAACACTGAATGTATAGAGATAAAATTCCTTAGAATGTCAGACTTAGTCATTAATTTCACGCAGAATATTAAAAAAAGACAATGTAAAAGGATGCAATCTAGCAGTGAAGCCAAGATCCTTTATCAGTCATCATAAGAATATCATCTGCTTTGAAAAGAAATATTGAAGACTATTCTTTTTTTTTTTTCCTACCTAAATTCCACATCACCACTGCTCTGTCTTTCAGTACTACCAATTATTTCTTTTATATTTCCCTCACTGCAAGAATAACATTCTGTAGTACATGGCCGATGTGTAGATATGTAGATGTGAAGGAGAGTTATATTGTCCAGTGTTAGCAGTGAGAATACAGTGTCACCATGAAAACATCCATTGCCTAAAGGGTCATAGAAGTTGTGACCATATCAAAAAACAGTAAGTACACTGAGTTCTTTAGATTGTTTGGCAACAGTGACACAAAAATAGGTTTCCTATGACCAAAGGTAGTGGGCTTTGATTCATTCTAATGAATGAGTATTCATTGCAGTGGCAAATTGAATAAGCCGTGTCTCAACAAAATTAATTATACAATATATTCTCTACTTCAGCTCTCATAGAGAGCTCTCATAGAGCAGCTGAAGTTGTCTTTCTGCTAGTTGGCATCTTTTTTTTCTCTTTATTTACTCCTATTGGCAGAATAACAACGAAAGCAAAATAAGTGCTGAAGCGATCCAAGAATTAAAGCCATGTGATCTCAGCTCAGCCTAGAGTATTGGAAATCAAGCACTGCTCAAAGCCAGCATCCTGGCAAGTGGCATGATGTCTGTAGCATGAAAAGCAGATAAAAAATTCATTGGACTGCATCATAATTTACTTTGTCCTTTCACCAGGAACACTGCCAGTCTTCTCAGAGCACAGTGTATGTTGCACACATTGAAATGAGAATTGTTCAGCCTCTCTTTCCAGAAATCATGGCCCATCTAAAGCAATCATGATTTATTTGTCTCCCTGACCCCTTCTACTGACTTAGCTTTAGTATGAAGTTCAGAAGACCAGTTCTGTTTTACTGCCTTGGTCTGATGCAGTTTAAGACAATCCTGCTGACCATAACTGTAGCTCTTAAGTTCAAGTTTCAGTCTTTGTATTTAAAAAGTTGCTGCCAGGATGCCTGCACCCAGACCAGAGCCAAGGAGCCTCTCACTGCAGTATCCATGGATAGCTGGTTGCCATTCCATGCCTCAGATACTCCACCCCTTCCTTTCTTGTAGAAGATTTCCAAGCTGCATGAAACAACACATCAGGGACAAATGTTCCTCACTGGATGCTAGAATCATGGCCAGAAGAAAACATGGTCCTCCCTGTCTCCAACACAGTCTGAGTCAGAAGGGATCCATGTAGTGCAGCAATCACATATATAGAAAGACAGCAAATGATTCGCATGTTACTCCTGTGAAAAGTGGAAAGGCTGTGGGAAAAAATACTAAGCAATCAATTTTGTTTCCTTAGCAATTTGTTAGTCTTCAGGATATTAACAGAGATAAACCCATTTCTGTGTATGAAGCTATTAACCCTTATCTCAGTCACTTGATGTTTGAGTGATGTCATTCATTTAGTGAAACAGTAAGTATGTAAGAATGCATTCATAGGAGAATAAAGAAAAGAGAAATGTTAAGCTATATGGTAAAAATGAGGTGTAATTGTCTTAACTATTACAATTTTGGCTTTGAAAATAAAGGTCACTTCTTTTCTGAAATGATGTATTACTGTAGATTTTAGAAATAAATGTAATAGAAAAATCAACTCTGTGTTTGTTTTGAGACAGTAAGTCCATGTAACCAAGGGAATTATGCACTTCACTCACTATGCTGTAAATAATTTTGGCATATTTTTTAGCTAAAATTTTGAAACAAAACTACTTTTCTCGGGTTGAACTGCAATATCTTGGTTTTTTTACACACAGATTATTAATCTTTGAGTGTTCATGGGCCATTTCAAAGGGACTCACTAAAGACAGTGAAAGCATGCATAAGGTTTAAATACGGATATATTAGAATCTATATTTTTTAAGTGTCTGCACATTGGTATACATGGTATAATATAGGTACTCCTGTTGTAAGTATAAGCAAAGTCAGGTGTGGGATGTAAGATGCCAGAATTCAAATGGAATGATTGAACTGCAAATATGAGAGAATAGTTCCAGTTCGAGCTGTAGCAACTGGCGTGATGGATTTGTGATCTTACAGGTATGTCCATTTCTTTCTGTTCAAAAATAGCTCCCTTTTCCCAGACTCATCCCAGCCAACTTTAGACAGGTAACTAAGGCAGCTAAAATAGGAAATAGTCACCAGCACCTAATCTATGCATCTAGAGGTATCATTTTTTTTCCACTGATTGTGTAAAAAAAGTCCCTATCACTCTGTGACTGGGCATAATACTTCTAGATGACCAAAAGCAGTATGACATCAATCCTACCTCTTGCTTATTAATTCCAGACAGTTGAAGGAAGAGCAAATATCTTTCTCTTTTTTGTGTCAGCTACTGTAACTTATGAGACATGGAGCCTCTTACCTGCTTGTTCCTGCAGTTATTCATTGCATCACGGTATCATTCTGACTTTCCAAGCTTTATGAGATTAACATTTTATGACTACCACTTGTATAGCAAACATGGTGAGTGTTTATCAGTGAACTGTTTTCTCAGAAGTCCTGTGTGTGCTTTCAGGTATATTTTACTGAGATCTTTTCACTTGTGATCAACAACAATTAAGGTCTTGCTTGCTTGGTCCCTTTTCCTTTGCAGAAGAAAAGGCTTTACATTTTGCAAAGAGAAAACAATATCCATTGCTTACAGTAAAGCATTTTCACATGAGTGAAAGTATGTGAATTTAAATATAATATTTAAATTTATTTGATTATTTTTGGTCTTTTTATTAACATATGTTCCTTGAATTTATTTCCATGTGTTTCAACTTTGTTTCAATTATTTCTTTTTTTTTTTTTTACAGCATGCAGAGTTCTGGTGATCATATAGTCTCAGACAGCTATCTTTGATATGTTTCACTGGTAGCTTCAATAAGGAATTTATGACTGTAATGTTTATTACTGCTGAAATTACTGTTGAAATTAATTTTTATATACTTGGTAGTGTAGTCTGAGATATGTTGTGTTTATATGGAAAACTGAAATTATAGTCAAGTTCTGTGATCCTCAGGATTTGTAAACCTGGACAGCAATATTGTAGAAGAAACATAGAATGACTCAAATGAGAAGAATCTTTTGGAAGCCATCTTGGCCAATCAGCTGCTCTAAATAAAGCTCACACTGAGGTCAGATCCAACTTCAAAGTTGTAGCTTATGTTGGAAGTTGTTGTTCTTTTAATTCCTCCATTTCCCCCCACTTTTCTGCATTCAGCAGTGTCCTGGTTCGAGTGAGAACAGAACTAATTCTGTTCAGTGATTTTACTTTTCAGTTCAGCTCTTCTAACTGCCTGCACTTTCTGAAGTCAGCAGCCTGTTTTCACAGACAGTGTCTGCTGCTGGCAGTGATAACACCCCATGGGCAGAGTTACTACCAAGGATTAGGGTGCAGACCAAGGCCACTGCTGGATCTTGTGTACCACATTCAGGGGTACAGGAAAGTGAAAGGCTGCACCTGCAGGGAGGAGTGGACAGGGCAGGTGACCCCAAACTGATCAATGAGGTATTCCAGCCCATATATGTCATATTCAGTATAAAGTAGAGGGATCTGGAGGGTCTATGGGTCTGTTTGTTAGCTTGCTAGTTTTTTGCTTGCTTGCTTGCTCTCTCGCCCTCTTTCTGGGGGCTCCCAGGCTCTTATTCCCTCTTGAACTGCTTTGCCAGCTTTGCTTGGCTTGGCTCAGGTCCTCTTTTGGTTCCTTCCTCCAAGGAAGTCCAAGGAAGACTGTTCTGCCTTCGATCCCAATCGGTGTGTTCCTGAATCTGGTACCAAAATCCAGCTCCTGAACACAGCTCCCATCTGCTGTGGGGCCCAGTCTGGGACTCCCCCGGTGTCTGCTCTACAGCATCAGTGGTGACAGTGATGTGATTACCATGAGGGGGTTGGGTTCGATACTGGTTTTGTATAGATTTGTACATATTCTATTTAATTATTATTATTTTTTTTATTAT
>JANHGN010014272.1:0-29735 GCA_024605025.1 Megaceryle maxima
GAGAGAAAGAGAGAAAGAAAGAAAGAAAGAAAGAAAGAAAGAAAGAAAGAAAGAAAGAAAGAAAGAAAGAAAGAAAATGTCTCTCTTTGACATTTCCTTCCTGTTAAGTTTTGTGGCGGTGCAGAGAGCCAAGGTATCTCAGAGTGGCTGCTTTCCCTGGGTTACTGGTATGTAACCTTCATTGCAGGCATCTCCGAAGCACCACTGAGCCCTGTGCTCCTCGAGCCCCTCCATGAGCAAGGCTCTCAATCTGTTCAATTCTCTGCTGTGTTAGAAGTCACTGGAAATTATAGTCTTCAAATTTCTTCAGGAAGTTATGAAATGTTTTGGATGTCATGTTGCTCATCATAAGCAAAACCTTTGGGACCCAAAACAGAGTAGCAATAAAAAAGGTGTTTTATGTTACATGTTCTCTAATAAAATAGAGGTAATATCTACTTTGGAAAGAAGGATTCAGAGGAGTAACCTGAGATACTTCAGGGAAGGAGTACAGATAGAGACGTGCTGCTCTTTGGCAAGGTCCAATTTAAGCCTCAAGAGCAGTCTCACTGCTGCCACAGTTCCCAATGTGAATAAGCTTCCTGACAGAGAATGGGTGATGCCATAAGAATAACCATCTGCTGTCTCTCCACAAGTCAGTTTACAAACCCTTTTGGGAGTCCTGGACTCCTTGAAGGCATGCTACATTCTTCTTAACCTGGGGAAAACCTCAGTGGAATATATCTGAGTCATGACTGGCCTAAATTTCTCTCTGATGCTTTCACTGTATGATTTTGTCTCAAATATAATTAATGGGAAAATTAACTATACTCCTTCTCCCTTCTGTCTATCTGAGATGATATCCAGGACTATTTTGTTTAGCAAATAACATTATAAAAGGAGCTCGACTTCCTTGTTTTCGAGATTAACTCAGGTTAATTAATAACAAATTCTTAGTCATTAAACTAAGGATAATTCCTTAAGGAAAAATCCCCTCTTTTTAAAATCTCATTCTTTTATCATCGTCCAAAGAGAATTTTCATTTCATAATGAGAACCCCCAAATCATTCTCTTTTGATCAAAACAAACCAAAAAAAAAAATATTGCCACGCTTTTTCCTATATTCTTGCCTTCCTGCAAAACTCTTCAGGTACCAAAAAACACCCCTAAAAGAGGTCCAACCCCAACAAATAGAGAGTGAAATTTGCCTCTTTTACCCTCCTCCACCTTCCCTCTTTCCACTGGCTGAGGACTACTGGTATTTGACATGTTGGCACAGCCCATGAGTCAGGCATTCAGAGACCTGAATCTAGACTTTGTATTCAGAGGCAACTAGTCAGGGGAACCAGGAGGTTTCATTTCAAAACATACATTTTGCCCTACTGTACTTTTATAGGACTACCATCAGGGAGCAATTGTACAGCACCTCAAGTGCATAGCAGTGTCCTGGGTTGCTTACCTGTGATTTCAGTTTAATAGATTTAGTGGCATTTTGGCAGTGACTGACAATCTAGGTATTTAACCTGTCTAGATACGACACAGAACAAGGTCATATTAATCAGCAAGGTAAACAGTGAATTCAATGTACTACAGGGGCTGCAAAGATGTTATTGACTAAAAGATGCCAGTCTTAGTTTAAATTACTCTGGTTCCAGAAATCTCCAATAAGAGGGATATGACTGTACCTGTGATTGGTGTAACTGTGTTTGTGGAGGAGGATCAGAAACGTTATGTCAGTCTGTTTCCTACCACAGTGTACCTTAATGCTCAGGAGCACACAAAACAGAGCCCTGTTCCTAATGGCTCTATCCACAAAAATTCAATCACTTTGTGTTGATTGCTTGCTCCGGACACCAAAACTCCCTCTAAAAAGAGGCAATTAAAGCTTTCGATTTTTCTGTTTCCTGTCAGGGAACTGCGGGAAGAGGTGAGTGAGGTTTGGGACTGCAAATACTTTCAACTGTCTCAAAGCTTGTTACATAGGAAGTGAGGCAATTCAGAGGGCAGAATACTTTGTACCTCCTGGCATCTGTATCTTTCCTTGTTTAAAACTGCCTTGTTTGCAAAAGGGCTACGCATGGGTGTACATGAAAGCAAGTAAAGCTGTTGTTCGCGAGGTTCCCTAAATACATTAACCTTGTCTTGAAACAGGGCAGGGATTTAGTTTAATGGTTACAGCAGGGGCAATGAGATTCTTGAATTGAACTCCAGCTTACATCAATATTTAACTTTGAGGAAGGCTAGAATTCAGAGAGCTATTGCTTTTTCCCCCTTGTTTTAATTGGTATCGTTCTCCTCTCCCAAGATATTTGAAGGTTGTAACAAGAAATATTTAGATCCCTCTTTCCATATTCATTGAATATACTGATATTATATTTTATTAAAGAGTCTCAAATAGCTTACATCCCACTCCTAATAACCCTATGCATTACAAGCTTCTGTTTCCTCAAGCTACAGACAAATCCTATTACAGGGAGTAGATTAAATTGGGCCTTGACAGATCTTTGCAATTCACTGACAAAAAAGGACAAGTTGTCTTACTAATAAGACGACTTCATGATCACACTAATATTATGCATCTCAGTGCCCTCAAATGCAAAAACTTTTACACACACCCCCTCCAGCAGTCACATTGCCCAAATAAAAACCAAGCCATTTTCTTTTAACAATAAGCTAAACTAGCTAAGTTGAAAGAATTACTTCAGATTCACATTGTGCGAACCAGGCCATCAGTCAACAACTGCATGCTTGATCATGCCCTCTGGCTCCACATCCGCAAGGGACCCGGCTCATCCAGATTTGCTTCTGCCACTATGAATGATGTGTATGCTTTTGTGTACAAACATGAGCCTGGAACAGAGGGCAGAGCCGGAGCTGAAGGAAGAGAGCACAAAGAAGCATTTTGTTCGACCTTCTCTTAGGCTCCACAGTGTAGCAGAGGATTGATCTTGGGTTATGAATGCGAGGAAAAAGGATCACAGTGCATAGAAAAACAGTTGCATCTCTTTAAAATGTTGCAAGGTCTCTCACGATCCTCAATATAAAGCTTGCTTTTTTTTTTTTTTTTTCTTTTTTTTAATCACCAGAAACTAGCCTGAGCGGTCAGGTGCTTGTAATCAGATTTGAAAAGGGGCAATGTGATTTCTTCACATTTTTTTTTGATGTGTGCAAGGGTAAAGGAAACTACTGGGACCACCAATAGAGTAGCAGACCAACATTAGGGTCAGCAGTCTGAGAAGAACCTGTGCTCCAGTCGCACTCCTGTTATCCAGGATTTCCCACTCGTGGAGAACACCTATGATGATCGACAATCCTTGATTCCTTGGATATTGCTGCAATGAAATTAATAAAACCATAAACAGCATATACTGAGCTGGGAGACTGAAACTCTTACCATCTTCCCAAAGAATGATCTATCAACTGACTTATTAATAAATACCTGCAAATGATCCTTGCTCTGTGCTTACAACAAAACCTTAAATGTTATGCTGTCCAAGAGAAAGGCAACAGTAACAGAACAGATCAATCACAAGTGGTTCCTTGGAAGAAGGAATTCAAAATCTTGCCCAGGCTTGTTCAAGTACAGTCTTAAGATGGTTGATCTTCAGAGAGAAACAACGTGACCACATGGCTAGCTGTGGCTTGACACTGCTGCACAGCTTACCCAGGGAAGAAAAGGTTCTTAGACAGCAAACACGGTCAGGGTTCATGCATATCTTGAATGATTACAGTAGATTATTTCAGCATTATACCAGATAAAACTGTCACTGTCTTTTTTGTTCACATAGAAATCTGTTCATAGAGAAAACATGAGAACAGATAAGCACAGTTCTGGATATTATTTGTGTACTATTTGTGTACTCAACCTACAATATACTTGCCAAAAGAGATCTTTAATGCCACCAAAGAAACTCAGGCCCCAGTAGCTATTGCAAGTGACCTAAACTCTTCAGAGGACTGTCTGGTACAGATATGATATGTCTGCCTATTCTCCCATGTACTATTTTGACACTAATAAACTGTTATCCAGAAAGAAGTTATAATGCATCTTTGAGCTTTGTAAAGAGAACACGCATATTTCCCAGTAATTTTTAAGCATATCTAAGTTTTTCTATCCTTTTATATTAAAGGCTGTGCTTATCTCCACCAGGGATGTTCTTTGATGACACCACCATCTAATAAAGCACAGAAATAATAAAGCACTCGTTTTCTGCATCCTGTCATTTACACCTATGCACTATATAGGCATCAACTAGTGTGTTTCTAAAAATGTAAATATAGTAAATGTAAAATAGCCTATTCAGTGTAAACAGCTATTTACTGTGTTTCAGAAACTCTTAGAAACCAGCCAAAGCATTATAGGCACAGCAAGGTCACTGCATGTTTGTCCAGTGTTTGTAAATAACATCTTCTGAGATAGTGTGTCAGACTTTCTTCACATTGCTGTTAACTGTATGAGGTGTAAAATTCACAGGAATGGAGTTATGTCAGGCAGGGATTATGGCTGGATGGAAATCAAAGGCACAGCAATGAACCTTCTCTGTCACTATCAGCCCCTTCCTTTGGGGAGATTAGAGACATGTTACAGGTCTCAAGTACTTTTTCCCTGGAGCCCACAGGATAGCAGTGAAATCTCCATTTTCCATGCAGTCTGAACGTGCAGCTGAAAGAACAATCTCTTTAATGAGAAACAAGTAGAAAAGTGTCTATTAACATATCTACAGCTGTGCCTTTATCTTGCTACGTTACAAAAAGGTCCAGCGGTCATAACGCTCTCTTCAACAGGCTACAGTGTAGACTGTGCAATAGACAGGTTGAATAGAACTGCCTCTGGATAAATATGTTATGAGAGAGAGAGAGAAAAAAAAGAAGAATTAAAAAAAATATTAACATATAGAAGAAAATTAACCTTTTACCATGTTCAAACACCTAGGGCTGAATCCCCATGCAGGGGTGTAGATCCATTTTTTCTGTTCCCTTTGATAGCTATTTGTTTCTTGATTGCAACAGACTGGGAGAAAAATGATTATGCTCAGGTGCTAGTTCAATAAAATTTGGGACAGATATATAAAATCTGAGACATATATATGCAGCAGTATGGGATCCTGTTGCCAGATCCATTTAGTTGTATTCAAATTCATTGTGTTTTGCCAATTATAATTTTGTTTACTACTTAAGACTAACATTATTTTGTTTGTTATTCTTCCCCTGATGATAATCATACCAATGTACCACTGTCTGAAGTTCTGCCAAATATTCTTTTTTTTCCATGATCTTTCTGAAAACTTTTTTAATTTTTAAAAAAAAAAAATAGTAGAAAAAAAAAAAAAGAATGTATAAAAAGTCAGGAATTCAAAGTTATGGTTCCCATGGCAACATTAAGTCCCTCATGTTGCATTGTACATGCACTAAAAATAAACATGTAATGAAGTACCATATTTTGTATGTCAAGGGGAGCAAGTGACTGCAACTTTCATTTTACTTGCTTGAGTTTAATAGATTTACATTCTCGGCCCCGATATTACAGGAATGTGGTTTTACACTGACACAGATAAATAACACACAGCACCTATTTACAGCAAGTACATACAGTCTGCTGGATGGGCAGCACTGATTTACACCACCTAAGCTCAGGGCCATCTGTGCGTTTACATCTGGGGGTGTGTGAGTTTGCAGAGGGGTGGAGACAGCACATTCCTGTTCAGCACACAGACATTCTGAGGGGTTCCTTTATACCTTCAGCAATGCCAGAAAGAGGGGGCAGGGGCACCACAGCCCCTACCCAGCTTGTCATTGACATCTCATCACAAATACCAGCAAGAGCAGCAATAAACTGATAACGTCTTCCTGCACAGTTTGCAGCCCCTTGGCAATCGAAAGGCATTTCTATATGGAAAAATAATTTTTAAAATAATTAGATATTCCATGCAAATTGAGATCTGAAGTGTCTGGGAGTGCCAAATAGGGAAGAGCAGCATAAGCAAAGAGCTCCTTTTTACATTAGGAAAGAAGTCTTCAAAAGAATTTAAATGCAATCAAGAATTTGTAGGCACAGATAAATCTGCTTTCAAGCTCTTTTCCCTCTTCAGAGAATGTGAAAACCAGAACTCGAAGTACATAAGTAATTCCAATATTTCTTTTATATGAAGGTATCCTCAAAAACAGCTGGGCAAGAAATGCTGTCACTGAGACATTATTCCCCTTTAGCTCCAGACCTGTTTGCATGTGTTTGGTGTCCTTTGTCCTAGACCATCTCATCTTTGAAGGTGGAGTGGTTTTCTCCTGCACTGAGGATGCAGCACTACATGGCTCTAACTCATGACAAGGCTCTGAGATGCTGTAATACTACTAATGCATCCCATAAGCCACACTAACACAGTTTCATTCGACCTGCAGTTACTAAATAAATAATATCCCTTGCACAGGTCCATTTAAAATAAACAGATATCTGAAGGGTAGCTGTGGCATGAGGCGAGTTTAGCTTAAAAACAAATAACTCTTTGGGTTTGAAGTTGGGTTTTGTTTGTCTGTTTTCTTTGTTTTGAATGATCCTAAAAACCAGCATACAAAGAAAGACATAGAAGCATACATGGTGTAAATGCCTGCAGTAAGGACCAAAGGCAGGAGACAGAAAAACTGGTTATGTTTGTTTCTGGAAAAGGACAGAGGCAATAGTTCTATCACCTTTTCCTCTGTGTTGGAAAGAGGAAATCCAGGTATACCCCTGACTTTCCTAATACCTATAGTTTATTACATTAGTTTAATGTAATGAATGTGTCTTAAGAAAGGTGATTCCAGTCCTATAGAGTAAAACCACTTTCTGAACGTTTTCAGGGGAACGGTATGATATTTGGACTCAGTATGTACATTTTGGCTCAGAAAGAAGGTATAATTGTAATGTGAGACAAGGGACTTCTCTCCTACAAGTTTAATGTCCAGATTATTCAAAAAACTCTGATTTTCTGAATGTGTTAAATTCAGATGTGTGCAATCCTTTGCTCTGAGTCATCAGAAAAGAGAATTGACCTTAGAGCTCCTGCATAGCAGGTGCGTGTGCTAATGATAATAGGACAGCCTCT
This sequence comes from Megaceryle maxima, assembly GCA_024605025.1. Taxonomy (NCBI): domain Eukaryota; kingdom Metazoa; phylum Chordata; class Aves; order Coraciiformes; family Cerylidae; genus Megaceryle; species Megaceryle maxima. The sequence continues at coordinate 7,059 of JANHGN010014272.1, forward strand.
CAAAATGTTGCACTGAAATGGCACACTGGTGAAACAACACATTTCAGAAGAAAAAAATAACCTTGAAATGCTGTAACAAGCTCAACAGCAGAACCATGACACCCACTTTTATGGTAATTCTAAAACTACTCTCTATAATACAGTAATTCTCAGCATAAAAACCTCAGATCTGGAAAGTTCATGACTTCTCACAATCTTTGTCCGTTAATTTATTTACCCTTCCATGAAACCACAGAATTCACCTATCAGTTCTATGTGACAGTAAATATTCAGTGAAGACAGCAATGTCAGGGGCATATGTTTATTGGGTGTAAACTTAAGGGGTCAAAAAATACGTTTGTTTCACCAAAAGCACGCACCAAATATTTAGTCCGATGACATCCTACATAGCAAGCTTTACAGGTACATAGACAAGAAAATTTACTGATGATTGACATAAGTTTTCAGAAAATGTAATGCTCTGGTGCATGTACCTCAAATGAACTCTGATGTAGAAACATATTTTCCTTTTTCCAAAGAGAAAACTGTGATGGCAGCTGGATAGCAGAGCTGTTTCACACAGATGTTATTGAAGGCAGGGTTTGCATCCTAGCTGCAAATCAACATATGGCATACTAGCTATAATTTTATTTTTCTATCTTTACTGCTACTGGTTAAAGTTATTTATTACTGGCTATTGCAAAACTGAAAGAGAAACAAACCAGAAAGTATTCCACTGCTGCAACTATCATGTAAGACATGGATATACACTCACTTTCAAATAGATGAAGGATTTTAAGACACCTCCTGGTACTCTACAGAGCTAGTGGCAGGGGTGAAGGGGACACGCCTCACCTGCTTCCCCGCAAACTTGGTCTGCTTCAGGTGATTATCAGATAACTTACCTGAATGACTTTGTACCACAGTGAAGTAGAAAACATGCAGTTATCTTCTGTTAGCATTTGGTAGCAGGTAGGGAGAAAATGTGGTAACTTTCTGTTCCAGTAAGCTATGTCCCTGAAAGAGGTCTGCTCAAGGAGCCACTTAAGGAGAAAACCCCCCTCAAAAAGCACTAGAATGTTTTGTGTTTATCTGTTTGATTTTTTTTAACTCATGGCCTCTATCAGGCTAACTGCAGGTATAAATGCAGCGTAATTAGATGAATTTTAACACTTCTCACATAATGCTTTTATCTCCTCTAGACCAAGGATATGAGTAGTTGGAGGGAAAACAAACACAAAAGCCTGTGCATTCAGGATGTTTCTGTTGGTTAAGGCAGTGCAAACACTCAATGCATGGGGCCAGGTTTCTGACACAGTTTGTCTTGCAATTTCCTTGATTAGCCATGAAGAAAATACCGTCTTAACAAACTCTTTGCATAGTGTTTTAGAAAGGCAATTCTCCATCCCATTCCCCCCCCCACACACACAATGTATACCATTGTCCTGTTCCACTCTTAAAATACTGTCATAACAGGTCTTTTCAATCTTCTGCTTTGCTGTTTATCCCAGATTAAATTCTCCAGGCCTCTCCCCTTAGGAGTTATCTCCTTCCTCTCTTCTTCACTGTCAGGCCCTCAGTCCTTACTGGATGTCCAGCTCCACAGCAGAAAAATAATAAAAGCCCATCGCTCAGGTTGTTACTGTGCACTCATCATCTTGCAGCCTTCCCAACTTCTGCTGTTCAGTACTGTTTCATTTACTTACAATCCTCTGGAAAACCTGGTAAACTTTTTCTTTTCTTCCAGCTCTCAGCTTTTTATGGTGTCCGATCTATTTATATCCCTCAGAAGACTCTTTCAAAGATCTCAGTCTCTCACTCCCAAGTGAGAGTACAATTTCTAGTAAGAAAATGTGTGTATCAGGGCATATACTTATTAATTCACTGATGCCTGGGCATTGTCAGTTCTTCTGTATGTTTATTTCTGTATATCTAACTCTCTTCTCTGTAGTTCTTAGGGAATATCTTTTTTTTTTTTTTTTTTATGAGATCCATACCAAGGACTTTCAGATCAGCTGGTTCTTGCCAGCTACTTAAGGGCAAGTGATCATTTAAAAAACACTTGGGCAAAAGAACTGATGAACTACTGGCCCCCAATCAATATTTCAGGATATTATAACTGAGCTGTGTACATTTGTGACGTATCAACCCTAGTAAACATTTACGTGCCAAAGTTAGATCCTTTTACATAAAAAGGGCTACAACAAACGTTAGACTTGTTTCATTTAAAAAAAATAGTTGAGGAAATTGATATTCTTTGAACCACGTACAAAGAATGAAAAACCTTTAAGGAAGAGGTAAGTTGCAGAAACAAAATTCCTTTATTGAAAACTAGCTGCTGTTACAGAGATTCAGACTGGAGTAATAAGGTCATTAATTCTATCTTTCTTTAGTTTCTATGCTTTGTGGGTTTGTGTTTTTATACATATTTGCACAGTACCTAACTGTAAGTGGGTGCTTCTATAAAACAGCTTACAATTAATAATGGATATCAGAGGCAAGGCCGATGTAGAGAGGAAAAATGATAAACAACTTATGCAGCTAATATGTTGACTATTAATTAACATGAGTGATTCATTCCGTGCTATATCCAGCTATAAAGCCAGACTGAAAGCTGAAAGGGCAATTTAGAAAAAGACTGTAACTTGCAGAGTTATCAGCTCCAGTATCTGAGACCTCAAATAATGGCCTAATTACAGTTCGTCTGAAAGGTATCAGGGCCTTATCCTCTACAGGAAGTATTAATGGAAAATTACTTGCTTTTCAAAGCCAGTAAGCCCATCTGTAGGTTCCATATCAGCTCCCACCAGACATACATCTTTTTACACATGGGTGGTCTGTCACATGATGATTGACTCAATCTTGACAAGAAAAGGGATAGAAAAATTATCACTTTGTGCAGATATGACCACTTCTGACTTTAGCAGGTCAGGCAGTCCGGATTGCCCAATACCGACCTAATTGCAAAAGATAACATATTCTTCAACTCTCCAATTTTCATAAGCACCACCCAGCACATCTATCCTTCCTCTGTTAACTAATTCTCTCTCAGATTATGACTTCTGCCATATTTTGTCCATTGTGCCCAGCTATAGAGGTAACAGTTTTATTCAACAGTAGTGAACTCTACTGAGTATTCCTTTGCATAACAAAGTAGGACTGAGTAGCACATTGCTAAGGGAATGTGGCTACTTGCAGTCGTGGTACTTCTCACTATAAGCAAGGATATCACATTTCTGCCTTTTTACTAAGGTGGTATGTATGATCAAAGACAAATAAAGAACTGTCCTGCCAGGATATGGGCACTTTGGACTGTAAGCAGAAATAGTGATGTGCAAGTGGTTTGAATACCAAGACTTGATCAAGGATAAATAAACAAACAAATGAGTAAATAAATATTTTTGCCCAGGATTAGGATGTGCAGGGTTACCCAGGATGGTAGTCCCTGGGACCACAGGATCCAAGCCAATTCTGAAGTGAGTCACTATGATATTCAAATCTCAAACAGTAAGTTTGATGGCATTCTTCCTCCCCTCTTGAAGGCTGGCCATCGACCATTTGATTGAGGCATTCTATACAGTGGTGTAACTGGTCACATGGATTATTTCTAAACATGCTCAATTTTGATTGTCTTGCAAAGGCAGCAATCTCTATTCTTGCCTTGTGAACACAGAATTCATCGGAAACCAAAAGCAGTAGGTACTGCTGCACAAAACGAGGCCAACGCTTACTCACACTTATTTATTTATGAAACAGGTGCTTTCCAAAAGTAAGGTACAAGAAGGAACACAAACAAATAGTTACCAGATCATTCTCTAGGCTATGTTTTAAAATACCTTTCAGTGCACCTGAATGTCACTGAAGCTGGAAAAAAAGAATAAATCATCCACTACAACCTCACTTGAATAGTAAAGGACTGGCAGATGTGGAATCTGAATATTCAATAACTACTAAGCAGAAACAGTAAGTCACTCAGTGTGGGACTTTTTTTGTTTGTGTTAATTATACTAATTAGAATTAGAACTTCCACCACTCCAATTTCGTGCAGCTGTGTGGTACTAGCTGCTATTGTTAGCACTGGCGGATAATACTCCAACAGAGGGCACCAAGAAAATTACTTACAATCTGAACACCCACACAATCCTGTCACATTGGAAAGACTGCAGACAGCATAACTAATAAAGTTATTGTGCTATTTTGAAAGAATAATAGCATGTTTGAAGAGACCATATTAACCCTGTTGTAAAGTATTGATTGCACTCCGTAGTAAAGGAAATGAAACAACAAAGACATAGTGTTTTAATTCTTTTCCTGTTTGCTCTTGCTAGTTTTACTCTGTTTCAATTTACACCTATATTTGAGAACACAGAGTATGTATCACCTATGGTTCTCAGAGACAGTCTTATTTTTATAGATCTCTTTCAGCAACTTCATGCTTTTAGGATTGTACTTCAATTCAAGCAAATGGTTGTGAATATGAAAGAAATCTCTCTCTTAAAACTGTTGAATCCCATTTGCCATGTTTACTCCTGTGTAATAAAACAAAGTCATCAAAAATGTCAAAATATGTCAGCTGATTGTCTCTGGACATTTTGGTTTAGACATGTTAACAAAAAGGAAAAGATCTAATTATCATTTTGGTCTCTTTCGCTTTAATTCCATACCAGTGCATTAGAAAGGAGCAAAACAAGTAGTGTGTCTTTTGTAACAATTTGCTGTTGTTAGCACATCTGTGTTCATAGGTCTAACAATACAATGCCACTGTATAAAGCTGTTCTAGATGAGGTTGAGACAAATATTTAGGATTATTTTAAGATTTAATTTTTTCAGAGCATTTAAAGCACTGGTCCTCTCATTAAAATAATCAGATTCAGTTAGTTCTACTGGTTTTGTTTAAATTTGATAAAAGCTATTTTCTTATTCAGTGCTAAACTGTAAATTTAAAAGCAAGAGGACAACTGAATTAGCAGAGAATTATGAACATTTCAAGCAACTTTTATATATACCAATATATAAAAATCAGTTATCGCTCTTCTCTATTGTAAATGAACACCATTTGTAATCATTCTCTGAGGTGATCTAATACATATAAAATCACTTTCTTTTTTTTTTCCCCCCCTCAAATGGTGCTTTTAAGAGCATGATTCCTGTAATTGCATTTCCTTCCTTTTCTATGAGAGTATCTGTAAAGACATTTGGCATCTCATCAGCAAAAACAGCAGATGGAGAAAGGCCTTCCTACGTGCTCTGTCAAGGGAATTGCAAGTTTAGGTGGGGTTTTAATAGACATCAAGGATTTAGTGACATGCCAAAGACTGCATGCCTTCACTGTACCTATTATTTGTGCCTTTCTCTTTTAATAGAAATGAAAACAATTACCGTGCAGAAAAGATTTAGCTTCTCTTTGAGAGTATCATACCATATGGTATGGGGGATGTATAGCTGACAAAGTGAATGTAAAAATGAAGTACATACACTTCAGATGATGCTAGTTGAACTAAATTTATATTTCGAATTTGAACTGAACTGATAGAAAAGTTTACAAATAGCAAAAAACTTTATATGCTAATGGCAATTCAAATAAGATAAAAATACTTGTTACTGAGTTTGGCTTTGTATAAAAATGGCCTTAGGGACCAAAGAACATTTCAACAGACAACTAAATAAGCACTGTAATTATAAGAATGAAAATCAACAGTTTTTCCAAATAACAGTCTTGTTATCACATGATAGCACATGAAATTGCAAACAGAGCAAATATTGTTCTCAGTTGTGGAGAAAGAGATTTTTCTGATAGGACATGATGTTCACAGATGAGGCATGAACATCTTTGTATTGAGCATTCAAGGAGATACAAAAAACCATTTTGGCAGGAAAGCAAACTCACAGCCTATTTCTTACCTATTATCAGGGAAACATTAAAAAAAAAAAAAAAAAAAAAAGCTGTATCTGATGAATTTAACCTTCAGCAAACTTACCAAATAAACCCTAGCTATCCTGAATTTGCACTTTTTATAATTAACTAAATGTGTTCCCAGACAGCTCCTTAATGTTCTCAGAATGCTACAGCACGTGAAAGCAGAGTCAAAATCCTCCATCAGGCATGTGAAAGGTTAGAGCTTGAGCAGATTCTAGAGCTGGATGGGAAGATTTTGTAAACGACCTTCAACAGCCCAAACTCTTTCAATCTTTTATGGTATGAGTTCCCTCCTTGTCTTGAGGAACAGAGGAATTAGTATCATGCTCTAGAATGCAGACAGAAATAACAGAGCTCAGCATCAGGCAGACCTTCATTGACACAGAGAGAATATTCACATCCTTGCAGCAAATATTATTTGTATAAAATGGTAAAAAAATAATAATAAAAAAGATGACATAAGATTTGAGGACTTTGGGAATAGCATAGCATTGAAATATTAGTTACAGTGTTATAAAAACACAGGGGAGTTGTACCAAGAACACTGCAGCTGCAGCAAGATCTCTTGAATCAGGTTTCAGACAGCTCAGTATCTGGGTGCACAGGGGAGAAACATGAGCTATTAATTGCAATATTAATCATATGCTGCCACTGTAGTAGTGCAAGGTAGCACTTCACTGCATGTTCCCAAAGACCAAACGTCCCCACAGTAATTTCTGCAACTGCTGAATTCTTTGCACCAGCCTTTACAGAACCTTATTTTCAGGGGGGGAAAAATGAAAGTGTATTTCACATGGGCTGCCCGAGTAGACCCTTGATGAAATTTAACCACAGTCACATAATCTTAAATTCAATTTCTGGGTACTAAACACCAGGCATAGGACATGAAGAAAGATCCCAAGGAGTTTCTCTGGTCACCTTTCCCCTGCATGTTATTTCCTGCTTTCTATTTCTCTTTGGTCACAAGAATATTCCTGCTTCAGTCTTACCCTCTCCCTCACTAATGCCTGCTGCCTTGAGACAGCCGTGTGTCCAGACAACTTGCTTCTTTTCCTGTCTCCACCACAGAATGCTGGTTTAATTTTGGCTTCCTTGAAACAGGAATGTGCTAAGAAACCGAACATTAACAATATCTCCTTACTTACATCCACAGTGTACCGCTTTCCAAAATGGTACCAACGCATTTTACGAGCTATAATTCTCCTAAATTTCATCTGTGATAATCTCTTGCAATAATCAGTGTGCAAATAACCACCCATTCACTATGTTATTCACTGTCACATGCTCAGGCCACCCGCCCCAGCTATTTCCTCTAAACTCTGAATTTTATAGCCATGCAAGAATGGTCACAAAAAACTCAAGGCATATCCCCATCAGTTTCAAAGAGACACCAAAGCACTGAAATGAATGTGATGAGCCCCATGTATCATCTGCTAAGATCCCTTTCCCCAGTCAAACAAATGCACAATATAACTTCTTTCTTTTCCTTTCTAATAAGGGCTACTCAGAGTAGCCAACGGCTCAGACAATTGCAAACAAGACATTAAGGCATTTGTCTATGAAACACAGTTCAAAATCAGACCAGATCAGTCTTAAATGAAAGTCACTACCATATGATGACCTCCCAATGAAAGCTGAAGTTCTTAGACATCTAGATCACAGAAACTGCCATCACAATGGTGGGGAGCTTCAGCAAAGAAAAAGGCCACACAGCCTGGATAACTAAAATAACCTCTAGTGTCCTGAATATTTCAGGCCATGCAGATCGAGGCTGAAATACACTGGCAGGGTAGCTCACAGAAAGCTGCATTTTTGCTACTTCTGCTGTATCTGTACTGGGGATAAACAGAGGGCTTTCAGTCTCCCAGGGCTGTCAATCTGTCATCTTCTACACACACAGAGAACAGGTTTTGCCTTTTAAAAGAAAGAACATTGTGAACAGAAACTCATCATTAATCAAGGCTTATTTCTCCACGTGGGGAGGGAAAAAAAAAAAAAAAAAGCAAAGCAGAGTCCAGTCACCATCTCCACATTCGGAACTCTATTCCACTTCACAAGCTGTGGATAAAGAATATAAAGTAGAATGAGAAAGTCTGTCCTTAGAGAAAGAAAAAAGAAACACTTAGGTCTCTGTATGGAATATGCTGGTCTGTGGAAGTTGAATAAACTGGTACAATACACAATGCTATGACTCACAGTGCTGGATGGAAGAGCACTGTATGCTATCCATCAAACATTCGCTTCAAGACAATCCTTAAAACTTTGAACACAGCAGGATGAGAAGATCACAAACCTCTCTGGATTCTATGCATGCTGCCAGGCACTCTTACCTGCCTTATAGCAACTGTGGTTATAAAAAACCCTTCATGTGCTAACCTGGAATAAATTAATGAGACTGCTCATAATTATGACTGGATAGGTAGGCTTTAACTTTGTGATCCCAAAGACTTGTTGGGGTGCTCTTTGTTAGTATAAGCCAATAGAATAACCTATCTTCTCCAGGTGTTAGAAATGCAGATTTCCTTGTAAATCAGGCATGACTCAAATCCCTGACAGCTGATGATTAAAAAAAAAATGCAGTAAAAATAATTTTGAGTGCTTGCTAACAATATATTTTTAATCATTTTATTACTGACAACCCCCTTTGAGATCTATAGTATATAGATAAAACACTAATTAGTGTAGGCAAAAGCAAAGACTAATTTAGAGAGATGGTGTCAAGAACAATTTTTGGAACTTAAAGCTTGACACATTTACAAAATTAAGTTGATTAGTCATTGAAATCCATTATGAGGCTAAGTGTTGGTTAAAGACTTATACTCTTTAAAAATAAAGACTGAATGACTTTTCAGACCTTTGATTTAGCTGAGCACAAGTGTGGTCACTTAACAAAGGGTATTGTTGTATGACAGTGTTACTGACCCCGTTATACAGAAAGCCAATAAATGATCCCTTCTAGTGGCCTTAAAAACTAAATCTTGAAATCCCATCAATTTTTTGGGATACTTTGGATTTTTTAGTATTTTGGGGTGTTTTAAGAGAGAATTTTCTCTTCCAAAGGATTTGAAAAGATCTTCAGAAAGGGTCAGGGGTAAGTTATGAGATCTGGCCTAATCTAACAAGCCATTATCATCAGGCACGATGAGTGAGGCCCTGATTTCAGTGGGACTATTCACAGTACCACGTGCAGTGCCAGTGTGGCTGCACAGGGCTCTCATTGATTGTATAAAGAAAACAACCAACCAAATAACTAGACCTGAAGTGCTATAAATTGTATCATGTGAGCACACGGAAAAATAGGGGGAACATATACTCTCTAATCTCTCAGGTGCAATAATTTGTAGGTGATACTTGTAATTTCAAATGTAAAATTGTGGGCAGAAGAGAGATTTTAAGCAGACTATACTCCTCATTAAATGAAATATTTAGCAATTTGAAATTAACAATTCTAATCATAAATCCCAGGCAATCACTTTTGAACTGCTACCATAGCTAATTATTCCAGAGGGAAAGGAAACAGGAGAAAGGGCATTTCATCTGTGCAAGGACAGGTTCTCTCTGAATCTGTGTTTTTTCCAAATAAAACCTGTAGTTAGTTGGAGTTTGTGGGATTCTTAACCCTTCATCTGTAGGAACTGCAGGGGTTCTGATAATTGTTGTCTTTTTCTTCCTGCTGAATAAACTAGTGATTTTCTCCAAGACTAACATCATTTATATTCATAGTTTTCATCTTTCTTTTCATCGTTGTCTAGTATCTCCTCTGGGAAAATGATTTAATGATATTGTTGTAGTAGTGCTATCACTAGTGCTATCATTATAGTGGTGCCACATAGTCAGCAGTCATTAAGTACTGGCACTCAGGTGGGCACTGTAAGAGGAGTAAACAACTCTGATATACCAAAAATTAGATAAACATGCCAAATTATTGTGAATAGGACCTTAAAAGTATTTTGGTTTTTCCTGGAGACCAAAATCTTGCTGACTTAGCCTCAAGATCAGGTCTAATAGAAGTTACTATAATACACTTTTTGGGGGTCAGATTCGGTCTTAAATACCTCTGAGTCTAGAAAAAAACCCTGCCCTTCTTCTCCAGAGCAGCCAAGAGGGGAGAATAGACTGGAATGTGGAGAAAAACAGGCTGAGATCCTACAGATTGAGGTATGCTGGGGCCATTTTGATTTAGGAAGATAATAAGCTACCCAAACCAAAGCTAGGAGTGAAAAATGGCCAATCCTTTAGACAGGAGCATCACTTTGCAAACTGTATCAACACTACTACTGCTATCAGTACTATAAGGATGCAGGTTTCCCCTGTATATTCAAAATGCCCCTATGCAGAAGAGACAACAGTTCAAGAACAGGATGGCATATCACGAAGTGCAACAATAAGATGCATAGCTCCAGTCATTGAACCTGGAGAAACTACGTTTTGTAGGCTAAAGGAAGATCCATAAACACTTTTCAGCCTGCAAGCAAATACTGCTGAGAACCTGAGGACTGTGCTTTGTTTGAGAGACGTGGCATCTGTAAGGAGTTGGGCAAAACAAAGGAAGTGGGCTTATTTACAGCTCATAAAAGAATGGTAGTGTAGTACAATATATTTTTCACAGCTCATGAAGGTTGGCATTGCATTTGTGACAAGTATTTCTGAACTGTTCTTCTATCCCCTGGTCTGTCATCACTGAGACAAAACAGACAGTAATATGGCTCAGCTGACTAAGTGTTAGACATGATAATAAAGAATCACCCCTGTACAGACAGGGCAGCCAAGTGCATTACAAACACTGACAGATTATTCTACATAAAATGTAGAGACACTTCCCATGTACCCACATTAAAATAAAAATAATTTCGGAATCCAGTGGTGATATATTTTTTAAAACTAAAATGAACAATCAGGCCAGGTAGAACATTTTTCTCACATATATCTGTGTGTAAGCTTCTTTTCAGGAAAAAAGAAATTATTTAACAAGTTTTCAGGTAAACCCCACTAATTCTGCTCCGAAGCTTTTGGTTTTCAACATTTTCTAGGCTCTAATAAAGTTATTATTATTAAAAAAAATCACAGTATCCTGTCTCAGATAGCATTGTCTTTCTCCAACTTTTCTGATTTGTTCCTATAAACTTATTCTAGAGAAAGAACAAATATTCCATGTATTAGACAGCTTAAACTGGATATAAGAAATGCAATCTTTATATTTAGAACTAAAAAAAAGGGGAAAAAGAAGAATAGAATAACTTCATGCGTGGCTCCAACACCCTGACATACAGCAATTCAGAGTGAGTCACTTGCAAAGACAGAGTATGGTAATTCAACTGCCGATAAACTCTTCGGGCAGAAGTTAACCTACTTTGCATAAGATATATACACATCTATTCTTGGAGTAGGTAGCCTTTTCCATTTTAGTAGCTTATTTTAAAAACTGGGTTTTGAAGAGAATACTTTGGCTCTGAAATGAAGGAACATAAAAGTGGAAACTTAGAGCTTTATGGTAGATATCTGAAAGTCACACTGAAGTCTTGGAGTTAAAGTACACAGAACTGAGGCAGTAATATTCTAAGAGCAACCAGAAAATAGCTGTCAGACCCCAGAGACAAAGCCTTTATGAGTTTGTAAGATTTATCTGATGAGACTTTCCACTTTGGAAGGGAAGTTTAGTAGCGGCTTATGAAAGACTGTTCCAATAGAGAAAGCTTTTGTGGAATGACACGAGCAATCACTACACCAGTCATCAGTTATGACTTGTGAGTCTGCTGAGTATGTATTAATGTGGCTTGATTAATTTCCCTTGGGGATGAAATCTGCCTAAAACTATAGACAAGGTGGCACCCATGAATTTTTAGCAATTGTTTCTGCAAAAGTATCTTCAGAGCATTGACAATTCCTTGGTTTTATACAAGATGAAGAAATAGTTCAGTATCTATTCCTCCTTTGTTTAAGAGGTCATATATCCCTACCCCAGCTGACAAATTTACATGGTAGGCTGAAGAACAGAGGGCTATGTTTTGCTTAGCATTTTCCCTGCCCTGTTGCGGTTAATGCTGGAAAACCTCTGCTGGATGTGACCTTTCCTTTTCAGCTGGGCTGTCATTGATCAGCAGCATAGCCACAGGTATGAAGTGCACATACCTGGGCCCCAGTTTTGCCTTCAGTTGGTAGGCATTGATGTTGCAAAAATAAATGTGAGTATAGTGCTGGACTTGAAATGTCTTTAATCATATTCTTGTTCCCTTGAGTATGGACTGATTGATTGCAGACTCAAATTTTCATTCCTGGCTATCATTAAAATTTGTGAAGGTAAGGTTGAATCACATACTGGGTTTCCTGAGCCTGTTTCTTATTCAAATCATAGTCATCTCTTGGTTAACAGCAAGAACCTGAATCTATTCCTTCTTAATGGATAAATATGCTGGAGGAATGGGTAATGTTTTTCATATTGTCACCTACTTGTGCTTGTTTATGCTCAAGGTTGCTTTCTTTAGATCATTTTGTATTCAGGCAGACTCCTCAGCTACCCTCATATGTATCAATTTCCAATTAACAAGAAGATGTGGAAACATGTAAGAATTTGGATCTCATAAAAGTTTTGAATACAGCACTGTAACACCAGCAATTATTACAGGGAGAGTAATTGCTCTTCACCAAGCCTAGCTTTCTTTAGTTTCAGTAACAGGTTTTGCAGAAATCTCTATTGGACATTTATGCCTGGATAAGCCAAAAAAGTCACTACTAATCCCAGCAGACCTGCTAAACACTAGAGAGCTCTGTGTTACTTACAAGTAATTTCTGATTTATAAAGCTTTACTTATGTCACTTCAAGGTTTTCTCAAATAGGTCTTCTTTCAGATAAGAGTTTGGTAATGTCTGGTATTGAGGATCTAATGGTAATCTCAAGAACACTACTTCCATTAAGGGAAGGAAAACTGAATTCTCAATTTATTGTATCTCTAAATAATTAATTTGCCTCCAGGGCCCCTTAATAAACTGATCACTGGATGTAGCACAACTGGACGTAACAGCACTGTGAAAGGTCTTGAGGCTATGGACAACTTGCATGTCATTACTCTCTCTAGATGAATCACACCATTCAGATGAAGTTGTTGAATTTTCTGTCAGTAATGGGGCCAGGATTTGACACTTACAAATGCATTTCTGATGTCTGTTTTGTATGAGACATCTCCTTTGCGACCTCTGAATCACTTAAACCTTGTTAAAAAAAAGCCTAGGAAAGAGATATTTAAGCAATTTCTGGCCTATCACTTGACAATGTTCACAAACTGCATGCTCATTAATGGTTCTCAAGAGGAAATTACCTAGCTCTTTTTATGTATAAAATATTGTCATGTTGCTCATGCCAATCACAACATGTTAAGACAGGGTAACAGCTGGATGAAAAATGTGATGTGATTTTGGTCACATTGATTTTATTTTCAGTTTGTTTCTTTCATCCATTAACTTTTTAAGAAACATTATACTCACTGAATTTTAAAAGTGCATGTTTACCCAATTAAGCCACAAATGTATGCAGGTTTACCTCATAAGGGAACAGAAGCAGTAGTGTATGATTTATCCTGCAGATCACAGCCAACTATTTAGCCCAAAAAGCCACTACTAAAATGATCTCTCCAGGTGATCCATCTATGTATTATCCTTTTGCATCAATTTTCCTATCAGATTCTAGTTTTCACTGCATCAGTTTAACATCTTCAGGATCTCATCCAACTCAGCCATTCTGTATTGTTGGATCTCCTTGTCTGCTGTACTTCAGTGGCAACATGCCCTATGGCTATCTGTCCATTTTCCTCCCAACTTCTTATGAATCTTTGAAGGGCACATTGAGTGCCCTTTCAGAGCTGTTCCAAAACCTGATGAACACTGTCAGCTGAGTTCAAGCTCAGCTTTAGTGTTGTGGACTTCAAAGCTCTACATGCTTTCAAACCATTGCAAGCAGAAGGTCAGGTACAATAATTTAAAAGGATTGGCTATTCAGTAAGAGAAATGCAATATACCTCTGACAGTCCTCAGAAACTTAAGTCTTCTTATCTTTCCCAATGACACAACATTATGTTTCTAATGAGAAATACAAACATGAAGCTGTGACAGAATCACACAGAATGGTAGGGGCTGGAAGAGACCTCTGCAGAGCATCTAGTTCACGTTCTGCCCCCCACTCCCCCCCAAGCAGATTCACCTAAAGCAGGTTGCCTGGGACTGTATCCAGGAAAGTTTTGAGTATCTCCACAAGAGGAGATTCCACAGCTTCACTGGGTAGCCTGTTCCAGTGCTCTGTCACCCTAAAAGTGAAGAAGTTTTTCCTTAAGTTCAGATGGAACTTCCTGTGTTCCAGCTTGTGCCCGTTGCCCCTTGTCCTGTCACCGGGCACCTCTGAAAAGAGTCTGGCCCCATCCTCTTGACACCTGCCCTTTAGATATTTACAAGCATTGATATGATTCCCTCTTGGTCTTCTCTTCTCCAGGCTAAACAGCCCCACGTCTCTCAGTCTTGCCATGTAAGAGAGATGCTCCAGTCCCCTCACCAACTTCACAGCCCTCTGCTGGACTCTTGACAGCATTTCCTTGTCTTTCTAAATGATAAATGGCATAGGCACAGAAGACAACTAGTAAGAGGTTTCTAGGTAATGTGGAAAGATGTATTTGCTTAAACCCATACAGACAGAAAAGGTGTTGCAATAAGGTGTTTAAAACTAAACAGCTCTGAGGAGTTTAACACATTCATAATCACCAAGAGATACACTGTGCTTCATTTCCTAGCTGCCTCCCAAAGATCAGCTCTTGATGTCCCTCACTTTAGCCATGTAGTGTCTTACAGAACAAGACTCTATTAACAGAATAATTTATTTTATGTTTAGATGAACTCAGACACCAATTTATTTCTGGGCTGGACCCTGACATAAGGAATTCACAGTACAATGTAATTTTGAAAGGATGGAATTCAGTAAAACAATTTATTTCAGAACAAGGCCATGTCTCACTCCTTCTTGAAGGCTATTCCCATGCTATATTTCAGTTGTCAACTATTTTATCTGCTCAAAGTAAAAACAAGACAGGATTTGGTCAATAATAGGGAATGTGCTCTTTAAAAATCACAGGCTATTTTATCAAAACTGTAGAAATGACAAGCAGACCAAAGTAATATCCCATCTCTGGGTAAGGAATGGAAAGTTCTAGCCTGAAAGGTGGACATTGCTGAGAATGGCAGTCAAATGACAACAGGAAGCTCAGGATGGGAAATGCCACACAGCACTCTCTATTCACACAAACCTGTCACTACCTCTGATGACAGGAGGACTGGAGAACATGACCAAAAAGCTAAAGAGGTGCCCCTGGGGACTGACAGTCTCAGGGCAGTTCTGGTATTGCATGCCCTGTTCCCACCACGAACCATGAGTAGCTGGGTACTCCTATTTGGAAGCTATTATGCCAGTCCATCTGTGAACACATGATATGCAGTAGTGGATTCCCATCCATCTTAGACTCTCTACCTGTCCCATGTCTGCATCCAAAAAGCAGCTGTATGAGGGGAGAGTGTTCAAAGGCATCAGTAAGACTCTCATTATTGTCTCCTTTTTCTTGCAAGAGCACTGGCTGCTGGCTGGTTCTCTGTGGAATCACTATGCTCTACAAAAAGCCTCTGTGAGCACAAGGCAGAAAAATAATACATTTAATTGCAATTTGCAGTACATTTTACTGAGATTTTTTTTTTTTTTTTTCAGAAGTCAAAATACAATGAATACCCTGCCATGGGCATTATTAGATAACATCAAGAAAACCCAAGTCAATACAATTCTCAATTTTCTCTAGGATCTCCTACTTTGAAGAGTCAGATCTTCAAGGTCTTGGCTCTTGCTAAGGCTCATAAAATAAGCGAGCAGATTTTCACAATGGAAGCAGAAGTGCAGAGGGGTGGAAAGTTGGGTGGGAGCAGCAGGATAATGAGAATCCTTGACTATCTGATCTTTTGGCTAAAAAAATTTCATTTAAATCTCTCAAAATCCCCTCATGCTCTAGGAGAATGGTTCAAAGTTCCTGGGGAAAAAAAAAAAAAAAAAAAAAAAAAAAGAGGAAGAGGGAAATATTTCTGCTGGTTAGGAAGATGTATTTTACTATAGCATAACTATATATTACATACTATTCAGATAACATGTTAGGTACAAATTCTATTATATAGCATTGGAATATTGCTAATTTAAGATATATTACTGTGAGATGATATATTATGCTAGACATCTGTCAGTCATTCTGAACAAAATTAAATGATAGCCTGTGTTAAAACATATGTTATGATGGGCTTAGCAACACCCAAAAGTATAATGGGGAAGTTTTAACAGGAAATGAAGAGAAAGGGTAGAGGCATCTACTAGAGTTTCAGAACCAAACTTTCTTGAATTTAACACTTTATTTAGAGGTTGTAATTATCAGGATAAAGGCTGTACCAAATACCTCTTGGGCTGGAAGGAAAGACATTGCTGTGAAGTCTCTCCATCTTTCTGCTTTATATTTGGCTTACATTTAGCATACAAGTTGTTAGCTCAGACAGTTTTTAAAAGATGTGCAAGAAGTAATATAAATATGCTTTGCTCTTAATTCAAAATGCAAAAGACTGTAAAACATTTAGAGCTCTAAAAATGTAAAAGCTGAAATGAAAATAAATCCATTCATGTCATATAACATAAAAATATCTCAAACCTGATGTGTAAGTTTAAGTATTTGTCAGGATGCCAAGTACACTAGAAGGACACGGACAGTGAATTACACATAATGGTTCAACAGATACATACCTGAAGGAAAAGTGGAGTCCCGTGCATGTCTCCCATACCTCTCAAGCTCAAACTCTCCAGCCAAGGAAAGAATAACAATCAAAATCCCCTTTGTTGATTTTTCATAGGATTGTGAGTAATGGGAAAAGATGAAATCCCAGGAGACTCCCACTGGAAGATATTGAAACTGTCTGGATAAATCACAGGTGATTGTACATCAGTGGAACCCACCACTTCACAGCAGCAAAATGGAGCAGCGACCTGGTGCTGCACCCCCACTATCACCTAACAACCTCTCTCATGATCCAGACATGGTGACCTGCAGCGCTGCTGGCCACTGGAGATACCTGTGAGCCTGCCATGGAGGTTAAAGGGAAGCAGGCATTAGTCCTCCTCTCCCCTGCCCTCCCTAACCATCCATGAATTATCTGGCTTGAAATAATTTTTACAGTGATAATTCTATAGTTGCTAGCATACAGGACAGCATCGTAGATAGGCATGTACCCATACCCATAGCAAGATTAATTGGGGTATCTTGATGAGGCCACACCTTGAGTATTGTGCCCAGTTTTGGGCACCTCAATACGAGAGAGATACCGAGGTGCTGGAGCAAGTGCAGAGGAGGGCAATGAAGTTGGTGAAGGGCCTGGAGAATAAATCTTATAAAGAGTGACTGAAGGAGCTCAGACTGTTTAGTGTGAGGAAGAGGAGGCTGAGGGGAGACCTCATCACTCTCTACAATTACCTGAAAGGACATTGTGGAGAGGGTCTCTTCTCACAGCTAGAGATAGAACAAGAGGGAATGGATTCAAGCTGCAACAGGGCAGGTTTAGACTGGACATTAAGGAAAATTTTTTCACAGCAAGAGTAGTCAGGCACTGGAACAGACTGCCCAGGGAGGTGGCTGAGTCACCATCCCTAGATGTGTTTAAAAGGTCATTTTGATGTGGTGTTGAGGGATATGGTTTAGGGGTGAACTTTGTAGAGTAGGGTTAGTGGTTGGACTTGATGATCCCAAGGGTGTTTTCCAATGTGAATGATTCTATGATTCTATCTTTTTCATCAAAAGTTTTCACATAACAGAAATGGTGATGTAGCCTAACACATCAGAAACCAGACTGGCACACTACATTCATTCACCTTGCTCAGAAAAATTTCCCATGTTTACTTGGGCCCAGAATGTGGCCCATCCTTCCTGAGACACTGGGTGTCATGAGATTAGCCTCACCCAGCTTCTATCCTTCTTGAAGTTCAAACAAAGAGCCAGTGTTCACTGAAGCACATCATTTTATAGTTCACGGATGGTGCAAGTTGGTTTTCAGCATCTCCACCCAAATGAATTACAGGGGTTTCCAAGTGCAGAGCTTTTTGAGTTGTTTGTTTGGGTTTTTTGGAGTGTGCATGTGTGAAGTACATGTTAGTTTATATAATAAAGCAAACTGTTGTGTTTCACTTTTTTTTTTTCTTTTTTTTCTTTCTTTCTTTTTTTTTTTTCTCTTTGAAAACCTGAGGTTTTGCAGGGTTTAGAGGCAAACCTATCAGTTGTCAGACACTGGCCAGAAAGGATTTTGAATCACTGCAAACCTTCGATGAACCTGGATTGAATTTCGAGATTGCAATAAAACCTGTGAGTTTCCAGTGGTTTCAGGTTTTGTTGTAAACATTATACAATGTCTCTAATTACCAGTTGCCATGCAAAAAAAAAAAAAAAAAAGAAAAAAGAAAACAAACCAAAACCAACTAATAAAAGGTTAAAAAAATTGGAGGCAATTACTCTTCTTTGAACAGACATTCCAGCGCTTGTGCCTTTATCTGTGATTCTAAAAGCTTTTTAGGGTCCTAAACTCTGGAAGTGTATGGACCTGCAGTGCTTTCAGAGACAGAACAAGGCCTTTATTCTATGGCATACCTGGAGTCTGGATCTGGCGAGAAGATCCTGCTTCACAACCCGTGGGAGTCGTACAGCTGCATACAGACCTGTCTGAAAGGTCGGTTATTTACTGCATGTGGAATGGCAATACCGTTTATTATAATTTCAGTTCCGATTAATAAGACTTCACTGGCATTAGGAGCTGGGCAAATGTTGCCGAAGAGAGGGGAGCAAAGAAAAAAACCACAAACCCCGGCTCGAAGACACAGCCGGGCTGCCTGATGCACGGTGATAACGCAACGCTCGCCACCCGATCTATAACGCGCTTCTAAAAGCAGGAGCAGCCAGCAAATCACACCCAGGGCGGATGGACTTTCCCCCAGCAAACAGAGACCGGCATCCGCCGTCCTCAGCCGTGCTCCCTGCCCCGACCTCTCCACCCCGTCAGCTCGGCCGGCACCTCCCCCTTTCCCCCCAGGGGCGGCAGGTTCCCCACGGGCAGCAGGTTGAGAGCGGGAATCTCGCAGAACCGCCGGTAGCGGCTCCGGGGCCGCGCTGTGCCGAGCCGAGCCGCGCTAAGCCAGGCTGTGCCGTGCCGGAGGGAGCGGAGAAGAGCCGAGCTGTGCCGGGGAAAGCCGTGCCGAGCCCGGCAGCGCCGTGCCGAGCCGAGGCGGTGCTGGCCCCGGCGCCTGCAGCAGGAGGCGCTGCCGGGCGCCGCTCCGCCCGCGCCTGTCTGCGGGCCGGAGTCCCACATTCCCCCTGCCTAGGGCCGGGGAGCGGGGGTTGGACGTGCGCGTTCGACTCCTCCCTCCCTCCCCGCTCGCCCAGCAGCAAAGTAACTCCGGAGTAGGAGAGGAGCCGGTGCCGCCGCCGCCGCGCTCGTCGCGCCGCAGACGGCTGCCCCAGCGGGCGGCCCCGGGGCCAGCGGGCGCCCCTCGGCGAGGGGGTCTCCTGGCGAGGTGCCGGGGCAGGAGGGGCGGGCGAGGCGAGCTCCGCCCGCCGCCGCGGCCCCGGGCAGCCCCGGCCTCTTTGGGAAACTTCTCTACAAGTCGGCATGGGCAGGGGGGCCGGCGCCGCCGCCTCGCTGCCGCTGCTGGCGGCGCTCGCCCTGCTGGCCGGCTGCTCGCCCGCTCTCCTCGGGGCGGCCCGGGCCCAGCTCTCCGCAGGTGAGTTGTCGCTCGGTGCCCAGGTGAGGGCGGGCGGTGCGGTGCGGCGCGGCGCGCCCGGAGTGGCCGCCGACTAAGGGGAGGGAAGGGGAGAGGGTCGAGGGTGCCACCGCGTCGAGACCCGGTTCCCGCCCCCGAGGAGCGGCGGTGGGGTTGCAGAGGGGGGTACCCCCCCCCCCCGACTTCGGCCGCCGCAATGTGGGGTGCGGAGGGGAGGGCGATCCACGCGTCTTCGCGGGCTGCCGACGCGGGGCTCGCAGGGGCGGACAAGACGGGCTTCGGGGGCCTCGCAAACTCACCTTCCTCCTCCTCCTCCTCCTTCTCCTTCCCCTCGGCCAACCTCCCAGGTGGCGTCGGTGTTGGCGGCGGGGCCGGAGCTGCTGCCGCCCCTTCCTCCGCTCAAACTTTTCCCGGCGTTTCTGTGCCCGTAGTGGGGGTGCAGCCCTCGGGGCTCCCGGCAGCTTCCCCGCCCGAGCGGGGCTCGTCGCCGAGCTCTCCGCGAACCGAGGCGTGGAGGCACGATCGGGGCTGCCACCGACTACCAGCATCCGCCCCCCACTAATAAAAATACCCAAAAAAAGTCTGGTGGGTGAGAAAGGGAAGGCAACAGATGAGACCGGCGTCTGTTTTGTTTGAAAGCCGCGAATTTCTCGCCCCTTCCTATCCCCCCTACTCCACGGGGTTTTGCAGTATAAAAGCCCGCGGGGCCGGGCGGTGGGAGCTGCGGCCGGTGCGGCTGTGAGTTGTTGGCCCCGGGGGAGCCTTGGGGTAGAGCCCCCAGCGGGACTGGGGCGGGCGGTCGCTCTGGGAGAGCAGGGGAAGGAGCTGCACCTCCCGCGCTGTCCCGGGGCGATGCGGGGCGCAGCGCGGACTCGTGTGCCGGACCCTGAACCTCGCCTCCTCTGTAGTTGAAGAGTCCTTGATTTGCTTAGGGTGAAGCTGTAGTGTGACCATCTTGCTGTTTGTGGTGTGAAGTATTATGATTAGGTGAAGTAGACTTTTTCCATTTTTTATTTATTTATTTATTTTTTTTAAAGCGCTTGCAATAACACCGGGTGCATCCGTTGCACAGGCGTTTGAAGCCTTTGTCATAGGATACTAATTTGAAACCCGCCGTTAATAAAAGTATTTGCACTCATGAGACTTGGAAGCACAATTTTCCCGAGGACTCATGTCTAGTTAGGGGGCCCCCCCCCCCCCTCCCCGGGTTCCTTCTATAAATTATCTTTTAATTGAGACATTTGAGATGTGTCATCAATTAAGAAATCCAGTAAGAGAAATGGTGCTGGTCTGAAAAGATCACATCCCTCCTATGTGGCTGACTTTGATGCGTGTAATTTTATGTCTGCGTATCAGAATTGTAAGATTATGTAAGCCCCTATAAGCCTTTTACCAGGGGAAATATACCATATATGCAGCTGGTATGTTGTAGGAGTATCTAAAATATGCCCAAGTGTAATGTATTTTCATTCAAAACCATATTGAAATCAGACCAGTGATTTTTCTTTTACTGTAGCTCATCAGGCGAATGTTAACACCAAAGGTAACTTACGTAAAGACTTTTTTATGATCTCGTTCACTGGCATAAGAAGAGTAGGAAGTTCTGATAACTTATATGGTCTGTGGTGTTTTATGATGAAAATATAGCATACAGCCCTTTTTGGAATTGCAGGTACAAGAAGCCAGGTTGGTACTGTGGGGTATGTGTTAGGTAAGCAGAGAAGAATGTTCAGTATCCTTCTGACCAGAGTAGGTGAAGCTTGTCAAGGAGTTGTACAATTGTATCTAGGAAACATGAGGTGATTTTTTTTAGTTATTATTATTTTTTATAGCATGTCAGGACCTAGAGACTTTAGTTTTTATTGCCAAGCATCAAAAATAGTGATGTGTTGCACCAGACCAAGGTTTATTAATTGGAGGCTTGCTGAGACTCTTGAAGGTTTGGAGAAATAGATTTGTTAGTAGTTGGTGCTTTCAGTGTACTCAGTTTAAGGTATGGTGCTCAGACTTAATAAATACATTCTATATCCCCATGTAGAGCTATGTCCTACTGAACACTTATGGTTTATCTGGGTTTGAAGGCTCTGAATTTGATAACTACCAGAAACTTTGTTTTCATTCCTTGTTCTAAGCCGGTCTCTCAAGTGTGTGTTTCTGTGTCTGTTGATGAGACATCTTTATCCTGGTGTCAGTGGATGCAGGACACAAAGGTTGGGGTTTGTATGTCTGTTCCAGTGAAGGCCTCTTTGTAGCCTACAATGAGATGTTTCTGTTTGGTACAGGAACATCTGTTTTCTTCATAGTCTTCTCCTCTGTTTAACGGGGCTGCTGTTTTTCAGGCATCCTCCTTTGACTGCCTTCCCCCTCCTCACCTTAATATAACAACCTGTACTATTCTACGTTAAATGGAATTTAATTTTCAGCTTCCTTATAATCAGTATTCTTATTGTCTGAATTATAAGAATTTAAAACTGTTAATTTTTCTTTTACATTAATAAATCTATTAATTCAGGCTGGACCTTTCATAAATCTCTCTTGCTGTAATTTGATTTTTATTTCCTTTGTATGATGCTTTGCACTACTCCCGAGTGTGAACATTGGCCAGATCCAGAATAGTTAAAAAAAATTTTGATGTTCATTAGGGATCTGATCAAATCACAGGGTATGAATTTCTTGAAAGTTGGCCTTCTTCAGGAGCATGTGTGCGATGGTTGTTATCTGTTCTTCCTCATAACGTATTCCATGAAAGCAAATGAGAGGCAAGAGGGAGGAGCAGCAGCAAGTTAGGAAAAGGAACAAGATAGATCTTGTAATTGGTTGCTGTCTTAAAAATTGAGTTTGTATATTATCTCCACCCCCTCTGCACACAGTTGAAACACTGTATATTTTGTCTTTTCCCTACAGAGCTCAATTAAAAAAAAAAAAAACACCTCAAGCAGCTTCTCTCTGCCCCCCCCCCCCACCCCCC
>JANHGN010014273.1:0-17034 GCA_024605025.1 Megaceryle maxima
CCCATTGCCCCTCGTCCTTTCACTCCAGGCCTTTGCAAACAGGCCCTCTCCAGGCTTTTTGTCAGCTCCCTTCAGGTGCTGGAAGGTTGGTGTGGGTCAGCCCCAATCTAAGCAGAGGCCAAATAAGCAACAAAGAACTGTAGAGTGTAGGAATAAAGACTTTGCAAACAAATTTCATAGAAGAAAGGGCAACAGTTTTAAACTAAAAGAGGATAGATTTAGACTATATACAAGGAAGAAATTTTTCACAATGAGAGAGGTGAAGCCCTGATGCAGATTACTCAGAGAGGGGGTAGATGCCCCATCCTTGAAAACATTTAAGGTCAGGTTGGATGGGGGCTCTGATCTTCTTGATCTAGTTGAAGATGTTCTTGCTCACTGCAGGGAGTGTTGGACTAGAGCTGTAAAGGTCCCTTCCAATCCAAAGCATTCTATGTTTTTATGAAATTCTCCTTTAGAAGATGTTTGAGATCACAGGAGTCCCTAGGAGCTCAGTTAATTCTACTTCATGAAGGTGACTGTACACTAAAAGACGTTGCTACTTCAAGTAACTGTACTCATTAAATGAGAATCTAAAACATCCTCAAAATCTAACTTGGTATAATCATGAAATTCCCAAGCCCCCTAATTGTTTTCATTAGTACTCCCCAGGCTTCTCCTGGCAGGAAAGTACAAAATCACAGGTCTTGATGCTGCTCAACTTTCTGCAGCTGAAGATGTATCACTAAACTAAATATCCTTCTCTGTGTTTTAACAGTAGCAGCAACATTCAGAGCACATGTCACAGATTAGATATCTGGAAAACCTAAAATGCAATTGTGGCTATCTCTAGTTCCCACTGCGGTGGGGTGTGACATGAAATTCCAGGCCTTCATTTCTCTTTTAAACCATTGGGAAAAAAAATAAAAGAGTTCAAACCATAGCCTCTCAGGGTGCTCCTTATATTGCAAAATAAAAAGGCTCAGAAACTGATTCTTTCTTCCAAGAGACAAGAGCAAATGGCACAGAGTGACTATAATGCTAAAGGATAATTCTCTCTAGGGCAGACTGGATTTACCCAACGCTGTACCTCGTTTGGCTTTGCTCTCCCCCAGCCCCGTGTGTTGATCCTAAAATGTAATTATTGGTTTTGTACATTTTCAGGTCAAAGTGATTGAAATAATGGGGAGCTGTGTTGCAAACTTCCAGAAGTGTGTTTTCATAACAGGATGCTGAAAGAAGCTGTACAGCTCGGGATAGATAGGGCAGGATGCTGCTGTAGGTGTTTGAGGGTGTCATGCTGAAAAAGAGTGTGTAAACCAGAGAAAGTCAAACTGGTAACACCATTTACACCGACTTCTGCCTGAAGACAGAGTCTGGGCAAGGGGGGGGGTGTCTGTTTCAGCTCTGGGAGTTCTAACTTGGATGAATGATTAATTGTTTAGGAGGCAATCCCCTGTACAAGAACTATGGCAGAAATTCTTCAGGGGGGGAATTTTCTCTTGGTTTTGTCCTTTGTCCTTGGTTGTTCTTTCCAAAAATTACAGCCTCTGTCCAGACACTAATAAGGAAGCAGACTGCCTAAGTTCAAGGGAATGATAGTGAATAACAAAACAGCAGACTGAATTCCCCACTGGAAAGGGGAATACAAGGAACTGAAGATCTTTATAAATATATATTTTTTGGCTTTTGAATATTCTGAATTTAAAAAAATAATAAAATAATGTTTAGAAAACATCTTCAGTTACTCAATACCTTTGTTTGTCGAGGTATTTTGGTCACCTCTGTCTGGGTGAAAGTGCTCAGGCCCTCCAGGAAAGAGCTCAGGATCTGCTTCCCCAGCTACCTTAGGTTCCCTGAATACTCACGACAGAGAACCAAACAAATCCTGCAATCCTTAACTTCTTACCGGGTCTCACAACTATTGAATAAGGCTGACTATTCTTAAATAAAAACACAGGCCCTGGACAAACTCCCAGTTTAATCCCCTTCATTTAAAGAAAATAGAAAAAAGATCACTAATGAGGTGCCAAATTAAGGCAGCGAGTGCTCATATACATTCCAGGCAGCTGATTATCTCTCATCAAGGTGGCTAAGTAATACAGTCCTCATAATGAACTAATGGATTTGCAGGTCCAGTTAACACAAAAGTTCAACCTCATACAAGTTAAAGTTAATCAAGTACAAAAAGGATTAAATTAGTACATTTAAATTCAACTGACAGAGGCATTAGAGCTGTGCCGTGTTCCCTTATTTTCTGCTTTGGTGTTAAGTGTTGGGAAGAGAATGGCAGTTGGAGTAGCCCACTCTTTTGGGACTTCACGCTTCAGTTCCTTACCACCCATGCATATGGAGTCACTAATGACAGAGCAGCTACCCATCAGGGAATGCAATTCCACATAGACATTTTCACCAAAATGGATTATTTCAGCCTCGTTGGTCACAGATTCTGTAGTTTTCCAGTGATTCATCTTACTATTAATAATGTCAGAGAATTTTAGGCCCTTGAATTAAATAATGATAAATAGGAGCCACTGAGCGAGCTCGGCAGAGCCAGTGCTGTTTATTTCAGTGTGAAGCTCTGTCAGGCCTGATAAATCGGATCCCTGAAATAGTTTATAAAGTACTGAATTGATGTGGCGGGTGGCGAGGGAGAGAATTAATGTTACGAAATAGGCCTGCAACCTCGATTTGATGAAAGCTGAGGAAAGCCTTTTATATAAATCCTGTGTCTGCGTAGGAAATGGTTGCAGCGAGAGGTGAAAGAGCTGCAGAGGGAAATAAGGTGCTTCCGGGAGCTCTGCGGGCTCCAGGTGAGGGGAAGAGGCACCCTGGGGATGCGGGCGGTGCCAGAGCTCTGCGGTGCTCCGGGAGAGCTCTGCCAAGTGCAGGGGTGGGCGCACACAGCCTGCTCAGTTATAAACCAAACACTGAGGACACACTGCACAAAAGAAAAACCCAAGCCTGCTTAAAGATGTAAAAGAGGCTTTCAAGTTCCACATGGCTGTCTTTGCCAGGCTCTTGGGGAGGAAGAGATCCTTGATGTCGCCCTGAGTAGCACAGTCACTATTGCTAATCTCGCCGGCTGAATTAATCGTTTCCTCTTCACATCACTTAATAAAAATCTCCTGGAAAAATACATGCTGAAGTCATCTTCCATTCAGTTGATAACTCTAGGCAGGTACTTTCAAATTGCAGAATAACAGAATCGCAGAGTCACAGAAAGGTAGGGGCTGGAAGGGACCTCGAAAGGCAGAATTGCTAAGAAGGGTGGGCAGTAACGTGCAGCAGGCTGGCGTGTGTGCTGGGAGGCAGCTCAGCTTTCAGGAAAAGCCTGTTATGCACAGAAATGGGAATTTTTCAACAGGTAATGGCTGTTAAGGTTTGTGAGACCTGGTGAAACACAGATCTTGCAAGTGATCAGCAATGCAGCCGTAATATTTCTGGATCACCAGAACAGCTTGAGGGGAGAGATGACAGTGTTTCCCCAGCTGTTCCAGATGTGTCAACACACCATTGGATGAGCACCTTACCTGCATGTCTCAATCACTGATAGGGATTCAATATTTTATTCTGTGTCATTAAACAGGCAGTTCCTTCCTGAGGTCCTGCTGAATGATGGTTCTCAGATAAAAAAGGAGAGGAGTTGTGTGGGTGGGTCTCTTGATGCTCACTCCCCATGCAAATCCAGTCTGCTACTCTACTTTTCAGTTTCACAGTTGCTTGTGAGGACACCCTAAAGGGAAGGAAAGGAGGAAGGGCTTTTTTTGATTCACTCCTTCACCAGAGGAGCCTTTTCTGACATTGTACCACATCACTAAAGGCCAAATAATTGCTACATGTGTGGTTCACAGACATCAAACCAGCTGTTAACAGGACAAGGCTGTCATGTTGGGGCTGATAGTTTTATCAATTCTCTATCTACTTCTTCCTACAAGGTAGTAAAGGGAGAGGAAGATGACAGAGGATTATCACCCCCAAGGCAAGTCCCAGGTCTGCTCTTTAATAGGTCATTCTTTTTTCCCATCAAATGGGTCATTCTTCATACAGGTATTCACCAGGCATATCTAAGAAGGCTATGACATGGTCTAAACCTGAAAACAAAAGCCAGAGCTCCTCTTCCACAGTTCATTCTGAAGGCAATCTCATCAAGCTAGCAGGGGAATCAGTCGGTTAAGATCTAAAGGATAATACTTACAAGCAACTGAAAAGTATAAAATCAGAACTTTATAAATGATTAGATAATATTCAGCATTTGGACGGAGCTTCCTCGGCATTCCTTTTTCTTTCCCATCAGGGTTATCTCATCTCTACTAACAACCATAAAATTACTCTGTAAATTCGATAAGTGCATGCAGCATCAAAACCAATGAGAACAGCATCATGAGAAAAACAAAGAAACAAACAAAAACTTTTCCTCTAAACATATTATTTACAAGTGATGTGCATGGAAATGCCTTGGTACCTATTTTTTATCTCTGTAGTCTTGTTCCCTTCGTTGATCTCTGAAAAGCAGAGGATCTGATTGGAAGTGCTTTGTGCAAGGAGGAAGCATGGAGCAGGCTAGGTGGCCAGGTTAAACGGTCTTCTGATTACCTTTATGTGGGCAATTGAACCTCTTCACCTTTGGCATCGCAGTCATAGGTGGAGATTGTAAAATATAACATAAATATAAAATAAAAGTAAGGGGAGACATTTGGAAAGTTCTTCTTGGTACTGATATAGAAATATATCTTTAGAAATAAGAAATAATACCATTTTTCTCTGATTTACTTAATCTTTCTTGCACTTTTGATTCTGTTTGAAATAAGAAAAAAATTTTGCATATCAAATAGCTTGCGGGAACCTAAAAAAAATGCCCTGAAAACAGTTGAAAGACCACCAAACACTCAGCTCACCTAACTTTCCACATCTGCAGTGCAGATACCAGTGTTGCTCTGCTCTGCCTTTACAGTCAGTGGAGAGAAACAACCACTTTTACTGCCCTGTGTTAACAGAAGCTGGATTTATCCTTTCAAGTACATCTCTCTTCTTGAGTATGAAGGTAGGGTGACTGTCTTACAGGTGAGCATTGTAAACAGGCTGTGCTGGTCATATGTGTCCCATCTCTGGCAGCTTCTATCTGTTTGAACCATGACATTGCTTCTTGGTGTAAGTTTTTTGGGGGGGAAAGGACTAAACTTTTCTTTGGTCCCACTGTAATATATAGCAGGAAATTCCAGCACCAGGGAAGTAGTGTTTGCTCCTGGATGGGAACATCACATATAGTCCAGACATAGTCCTTAATTCCCTGTCCTGCATTAAATAAGAAGTGGTTTATCCCATTCCCTCCAAAAATGTGGTTTAGTAAATTATTGCTAGAAAAGTCTAGTTCTATTTGAATAATTTATACATCATGGGGTTTTATTTATTTGTTTGCTTATTCACTTTTATAGTGCTTTGGTCTTTGGGTTGTGTAAGGGTGCGTGTTACTATCCTCTTATTTCCCTGCCTCCACCTGATTTAAGTTGTAATATCTTTTAAGAGAGAGAGTGCTTTTCACAGCATAGTGTAGGTCCAGGTAGGGTCTGCTCTTAAAAGAGATGTTTTATGAGACACATCCCCTTGAGTGACAAGTGTCTGAGTGGGGGGGTAATGCAGATTGTGAAACCAACTGGGAAAGGATTTGTGATAATAATAACCACTGAAGCTCTTCTCAAGGAAAATTGGTGCAGGTAGTAGAGAAATACCTTTGAGAGCTTGGGATGAGAAGAAATTAGGATGGAAAGCTGTGTTTTCTATCAAAGCATTTCAGAGAGAAAGTTCTTGTATGAAATCTGCTTCAAAAATACCTGGGAAGAGGACTTGATACTGAGTTTCTTAACTTTTGGACTGGAAAAACTATAATAAAGTGAATGGTATCCTAACAAAAGGGCCTAAACCAGCTCCGGAGGTCACACTTAAGTCTTTCTGTAGGGGAAAACTTAGTGACAGTCCCGAGTTTAAGGATGCTCAATAGTTTTAGTAATAGTTACAGTGAACTTTAACAACAAATGTGGGTAGCTCTGTGACTGCTGATGAAGCATTAGCTTCAAAGTTCCCTGTGATATGTTAGGAATGGTTAATAATATAAGTGAAATTACATGGCAATTTTAAAAATGAAAGGTCTTTTTGGTAATTGTTTGTGGAAATTTTATGCAGAATTATAAACTCAGACTATCCTCAGTTCACCCAGTTTGAATTAAAAAAAAAAAATTAAGTAATAATTTCTGTGTTCTATATTTCTTTTTCTGCTGGTAAGCTAGAACAGGCAGTTGAGCTTCTGGCCACAGAAAATAAATTACAGGTCAAGATGGGGAGCTAAAGTTCTATTTTAATCAAGGCAACCTTAGCATAGGTAAAGTTGGCATTTTTGGGCCCCAGCTTTCAATTTGCATAGACAGGTATCACACTGCCATTGTATCCGCAGTATCGTATACCCACTATGAAGCAGAGTGGATATTCTTCAAAGTCATTTTCCCATTCCCAGTTTTTCCTCCCAGCATTACTCATCTGAAGCTGAGAGTGCCAATAAAACCCATAAAATAAACTCTATAGAAGAGAGGAGAAGAGTTCCTGCACCTGCCTGAGATCAATATTCTGTGTTCCTAAAACTGGCTTTCAAAGCCCTTTTTCATTGGAACCACAGACTTCGTGAGATCGTACATGATCTCCCTTCAGATAGCAAAGAAATGTGTCTATCTCCTGCTAGAACTGAACTAGATGTGCTTGACTATAACGTACCTCCAATGGGTTATACACACTCACCTAACCTGCCCCATGCCTTAATGTAACATCAGCATCGAAGGTCATTGAAAGTTGCTCTTTTAATGCACATGAAATGAAAGGCTGGAGAACCTTCTTGAACCTCTCATCCAATATCTGCTTATGTCAGGTGATTTTCCTGACCTACTTTCTCAGTGTCCTCGACATATCCTAAGAGCAAAGGAAAATATCTATTAGGTGTCCCTGAGTGCGAGTCTAGTTCATACTTTCTGCTCAAATCCCAAATAATTTAGCTTTTATCATGCTTGTAGCATGTATTTATGTTATCCCCCCAAGGAGCAGAACAACATCATCTGAAAGAAGTGCCTTGGCCTAAGAGCTGAAGCACTGATATGGAGGCTGGTGAAAGGAAGGTAATCAGTGGGAAAATAAAAAGAGGAGAAAGATTTTTTGGTTCTATCAGTGTCTGTGGCACCACTCTCCTGCAGTGTAGATTACCTCTCATGATCCCCACCCAACCCTAAGCAGTTAGGCTAGGCCTGCAGTGATGTGGACACGCCACCCTTCTCCCAAAGATCCATTCAGGAAGAAATGGACAGTGAGTATTAGGAGATGTTTCTGTCCATTTTTATATGCAGCTGTTCAGGCTCTGAAGCTTGTGACTGGAAAGGAAACATTCATTTCATTACTGAGCTCAAATACCTCAGTCTCTGTCTCAAAATGTAGGGGGTTTGGGGGCTTTCTCAGTTTCTCCTTTGAAAACCATTCTGTTTGTCCAGATCAATCCAGTGTTAACTAGTCCTCTAAGGCATGGAAAGCAACCTTGACACTGCAGTGTGGTGCTCACCTCTAAGAGGTACAGCTGGTCTCTAGGCACCAGCTGGAGAGACCTGAAACATTGACTGGAAAGGCACCTGCTGGAGAAGCGCGTCTGCCCCTTCCCTCCAACTCAGCAGCAATGATTCCTCCCAGCCAAGGTGGGTGCTGCAGTAGTAACTTCACATGTGAAAAACCAAGATCCTTGACTACTCTAATATTGCTGCTAGAGGACTATAATCCCCCTAATCTCCTTGTTTTGATGTAGAGAATTGAGCCACAGTTTCCCTGTAACAGGACGAGTCTTCAGCTGGAAAAACACGGTGAAAGATGGAAGAACACCACATTTAAGAATTTTATTTCCTGGCCTCCAGATCTTTGGCTTGATACTGCAGAAAAGCTTGCAGCTGGGATAGGAATCAGTAAGCAGGTGGCTTTGCCCACACCAAGTGAAATAATTTTATTTCCCTACAAAGTTAGGAGATTCAGGCTAGTTATTACAAAGACAGACTTGGATGAAATCTTTTAAAGACTTAGACATATATAAAGATATAAATTAAGACATAAAGCAGAAGGGGCCAGTCTCTTTTCAGTGGTATCCAGTGACAGGGTGAGGGGTAATGGTCACAAGCTGGAACACAAGAGATTCCATCTGAACATAAGGAGAAAATTCTTTGCTGTGAGGGTGACAGAGCCTGGAACAGGCTGCCCAGAGAGGCTGTGGAGTCTCCTGCTCTGGAGACTTTCCAGCCCCACCTGGATCTGTT
The DNA here is from genome assembly GCA_024605025.1 of Megaceryle maxima. Lineage (NCBI taxonomy): Eukaryota > Metazoa > Chordata > Aves > Coraciiformes > Cerylidae > Megaceryle > Megaceryle maxima. Next base: position 8,307 of record JANHGN010014273.1, read on the forward strand.
CCTGTGTGGGCTGCCCTGGGTGACCCTGCTCTGTCAGGGGGGTTGGACTCGATGATCTCCAGAGGTCCCTTCCAACCCTGAACATTCTGATTCTATGTTTTGCTTTTAGATCATTATATAAAAATGGTCCCAGTTCCTCTTTTTCCTGTCATGGATCTGTCCCCCTGTATCACCTCAATTTTAATGCTCTTATTCAACCAAGTTTAATAACTTCCCATAACAGACTTCATGGTAGCAGTTTGTACAGAAAGGTTGTATCAAGTACAGCTTTTCAGATTTGTCTGTAGCCTCCCATCTGCTGTGATTAAGAATGTCCTCATTTGTCTATTGTCATGGAAACCCAGGGAATACAAAGAAAGTTATGGGAGCTCCAAAATATGCATGTCACTTTTGTAAAACAGCAGTAATAGAACAGGTGTGAAGAAAACTCAGCAATATTTTTTATAACTGCTTTTTAGCTAATTAGATGGAGAGAACAGTTAAAAAAATCCCAATAAACCCTGCAATTTAATAACAGTAATAATCAGGTTACCTGGGGGAATAAATTGAAATGAGAATGTACAGCTTGCTATCAATATCCACAGCAGTAACTGTTACCATATTAACCTTTTCAGTTTAGCACTGGAATCATAAATTGAATTAAGAGGTCTTCAAAAACCAAATAGTTCCTCTTTGAAAGCATATTTTTTAAACAGGGAAACTCCTAAGTGGTTCCTTCTTGGCTGTGTCCAGTCTGTTCTCAGAATCTTCAAAACTTCACCCTTTTCCTTCCACCAACAGCTCAAGTCAGCACAGATAGTTAACAGGTTATCCAAACACCTTAACTAGTAGGCAAAACAATTCCAAGCTGTTGTCTACTTCCATCAGTGGATGGAATTCAGATCAATTTTCATTCTTCCTTCCTTCCCAGTAAAAAGAGAAGCCTTGCTGGAGGATTTTGCTACCCCTGCATGCCATGGTAAGTATGCAGGTTATACTGCATGGAGTGAGACAAGTCACACGTATTAATATCCTGATCTTCATGAGTTTTGTGATTAGAGGCTCAGAGATAAACTTAGTTATCTCTTGCTAATTAGAGACATCTCTTGCTGAAACATCTTGCTCTCGTGACATAGCTTCACTCCAGATCTAAGTTACAGTTGGATGGCAAGGTCCTGGGGTGCAAAGGGCAGGCAGAAGAGAGCTGGAAAATGTGGCTGTTTTTCACTCTTGACCTTCCTGGAAGGAATGTTTCCCAGGAGCTTTCCCAGTATCTAATACCGTGGCCTCCACACACTGAACATCTTCCACATGATTGACGTGTGAATGCCTTGCTTCTACATTAAAGATGTTAAAAGATTTGCATCCTGGAGCTTTTCTATTGAAAAAAATTGGAATTAATTCGCCTACTAGTGAAGACACTTGGATAATTTGTTAATGAACTGCACTGGACTTGGGGTTTGAAACCTTTTTTTTTTCCCCCTCTCTAGAAAAATGTTACTGAGTTGAATTATATGGATGTCTTGGTAATTATCAATAAATCATACATTTGTCTCTCTATTTTTATTTTTTTTTCCTGTAAATACTGCCCTTGAGAGCTGACATTTTTGCAGAATTTCTTGGGTTTTTTTCAGAGAGCTCGTGAATTGTTTCTGCAAATATCTCTGATTAAGGAGGTTATTGACATACCTGGCATTCAATTTTAAAAACATTTAAATGGCAACAGACATCACACAGGAGGTTTTTGTTCCCTGGTTACGTGAGATGTATAATTTTAGAGTCTAACTGTATTGCTAAGTAGTTCTACATCCCAAATATGCTTCAAAAGTGCTCCTTAATATTCACATAATTTTTCTCCTTCAATATTCTTGTCAACAAAATTGCTAGACAGAATATTTAAAGGAAACAAAACAAAAGGGATTCCAAACTGTAGAAGTGTAACCTCAGACATATGCAAATACGTGGCTGCATAGGCTGAGAAATGTATTGCTATCTTGCATGCATGTATGAAGCACAATATTCAATATAAATGGTAAGCTATAATCACCTTTAGGCAGACACTGCTGAAAGAAACATATCTCTTTCCTCAAGATATCTAGCAAGCCATAATGTTATGAGGTGAGGATGTGAAAATAATCTAAATGACTTTCATTTCTGTCAGAAACTTGACTTTAATTTATAGGTATTCAGCTGCATGACCTCAGCCTTCATTTATAGTAACTGTATAAGTTGAGGGCTAGAGCATTGTAACCTTTGTATGGTCACCTCCCTACATTCTGCTGGTATATAAATATTTATCCACAAAACCAACAATAACAACAAGCAAACAAACAAACAAAAAAAAAACCCCAACCAAACAACAACAACGACGACGACGACAACAACAACAAATTAGTGAGGAGGTCGAGTTAAGCTCTGATATCTTAGGAAGTCTTAAAGCAGCTGTCTAATCCTTCTGCAGCCCATTGAGTATCACAGAATTGTAGGGGTTGGAAGGGACCTCTGGAGATCGAGTCCAACCCCCCTGCCAGAGCAGGGTCACCCAGAAGAGGTTGCCCAGGATCGTATTGTCCAGGTGTGTTTTGAGTATCTCCAGAGCAGGAGGCTCCACAACCTCTCTGGGCAGCCTGTGCCAGGCTCTGTCACTCTCACAGGAGTATTTTTAGATGGAACTTCTTGTATTCCAAGTCTGTACTCCTTGCCCCTTGTCCTGTCACTCAGCACCACTGGAAAGAGTCTGGTCCCATCCTCTTGACACCCATCCTTTCAGTATTTCTAAGCACTGAGTAAAGCATCTCTAAGCATATCATAAGATATAAGATAAGATAAGATATAAGATCACTTGATTTTTTTTTCAAAGCATGCTTGCTTGGCACATCCCCCCAGATGTACTGTTTGTGATATTTGTGCTAATCATTACTTTGCTTTTTCTTCTTTAGTTGTTGGAGTAATCCCATGATAATGGCAGTCTTTCCTTGTCGTGCACTGTTTAAACTACACAGTCAGCTTAGGGACAGAGTTTAGTGGTGAGCTTGCAGTGTGGGGTCAAAGGTTGGACTGATCTTGAAGGTCTGTTCCAACCAAAGACGTGATTCTGTGATAGTATTCATGGGTTTTCCTGTAGGAATGTTTCAAATGCTTGAGAGATTCACAAGTACTTATTATTTTCAACAGCAGCACTTTAAAAATAAGGAGAATTATGCAAAATTTTTGGAGGTGAAGAACTAAAATACCCATATGAGAAGGTCAAAAGTCTCAGTCAAAAGACTCAGTTTTGACACAATCTGTATGCTTTAAACATTTTGAGTCCATCTCCTACTAACTTCTGACTAGTTAAGCTGTAAACAATACACCATTACCCAAATCACAGGATCACAGAATCACAGGCTGGTGGGGGTTGGAAGGGACCTCTGGAGATCAGCGAGTCCAACCCCCCTGACAGAGCAGGACAGAACTAAAGAGGATCAGGCAGAAATGCATCCAGACAGCTCTTGAAAGTCTCCAGAGGAGACTTCACAACCTCTCTAGGGAGTCTGTTCCAGTTGCCAAAAATCTCAGATTAGGCACCAAGAAAGTGACCACTCATGAAAACATTTTGGTCATGCTTTGTTTCCAGAACTTCTCTATCCGATGAAATCTAGGAACTATCCTTTGTGTTTCTATAATCCTCAACTCAACCCTTGCTTGCCTGTACTAATTAACTGTAATGTTAGCAATACAGGAGAGGTCTTCATTAGATGGGTCCATATAACCTGGTTCCTTGAGAAATTTCCTCCTCTGTACTGAACGAAGCCAGAGGAGTTGTGGAAGATACACCCTTTGAGCAATCAACTATGGCTGCCAAATCCATTCAAGATGCCTGCTACTCTTGCATGGTAGTCTCCTTTAAAGAGAAAAAAAAATCTGTTTGAGGCAAATACGGACAATTTCCAGAAGGAAGAATGTTTCAGCAAATGAATCAAATTTGGTAACATTCTCTACACAACTGAGACTGGTTTGTAGCAGTGGGGTAAAGTGAGTCCTACATCTCTGTGCCCAGACACCGTCCGTTGTTCTCTAAACACTTGGGCACTCAGCTGGGCAATGTGAGTAGTAAGAGGTGTTACCAATCCCACCTCTAATTAATAGAACTAAAGGGCATTATTTCAGTGGTAATGGGAAATGATTGTGATTCCTCAAAGTGCAATTGAAGCAAATCAGTCTGAGCCCATTGGACCCAATCCAATTAAAAAGTAGCTAATCTGTTTTCGGAGAAAGAAGCATAGCCTACAAGGAAGACATGATGATAACTAAAAGAAAGTGAAGAATTATGATTAGTTCTGTTTTAATTGTGCACCGTAGCTCTGATAATTTTTTCTGTGCATTTAAGAGGTTATTTTTACATACAATCAAAATAGATGAAGATTGTTTATCAGAAGCATCATTTCTATTTACAACATTAATCTAAAGAAAAACTCCTGAGAATAAACACTCTACTTTTCACCACACAGTCTTGTAGTTCCAACTGCCTTTCACATTCCAGCTGCTCATTATCCATTCTAGAGGCCACCCAAAATAGTTGTAACTGGAATATATAAAGAAGTTAATTCAGAAAAGAAAAAAAAAGAAAATAAGTAGATGTTTATCGCTTCTTGATTTCTTATCATTTGATGTAATGTTGTTTAAAACCAGCTTTGTTTTGAAAGCTGGAGACACTGTGATGATTTAGAGGTAAGTGCATAGATAGCTGCAAAGTGACTATGAGTTACTACCAGCCCTAACTAGGAACATATCCCATTATCATTAAATCTATTCTGTGCTCTCATGCAAAAAGAAATTATAACCAATGCTGTGGCTATGAGCCCAGAGTACCTGCAGTAGAAGAGGATCAGTAAATCTTATGTCACCAAATCCTCCAGTTCATATCTGTCACAGGAGACTTTTAATAGTTCTGCTATAGAGTTTTGGACTCAAGAAATGTCAAAAAGATTATTCAAAGTAAAACACCGAATGCTTGAGTATGCAGATTTCCAGGGAGCAGACTTTTTGCTCTTGGCACTGACAGTTCTAGTACAAACTGGAGAGTAAATGTCATAAACTAGTGTTTCTCAGCAGAAAACTCTAAAATGGACCAAGATTCCCTCTGTTTGGAGCCTGTCTGGGATGAATAAACTGGCAGGAGGGATTCACCTTGCACCTCCATTTGATCTAGTCCTCTGGACTCCCATTTCAGTCGGTAGAGAGCCGTACACCCCTCAAGCACAGGCCAGCTGATCCTAAAAGGAGCAGCTAAAAGGCATCGGTGCCTCTTTCTCATTACTGTTTATAAAGGAAGAAGAGAGTGACTTACTGCAGACATCCGAACTGAGGTGAGAGAAACCCCCCAACCCCACCACTTAAGGCAGGGTGCTTGATTATCAAGTTTTGTTGAACACATCCTGAATACGTCTGCATCCCTCTGGTAGTTCTCTTTATTACTCTCTTGCCTTTTGTACAGGATAGAGGGTAATAGTTCCTCATCTCAAGAGTGAACAGTGAGGCTTGATTGTGTGCTGTGCAAATAACACGATTCATTGGACATACCCTACAGGAATGGGTGGAGAGAGAAAGACAGATGAATAGATGAGATTAATTTTGGTTAAATGCTTTGAGCTCTTTTGATGTATAAGGTTATATGTCTTCAATGTATAACTGGTTTAGTATTTTACTTGAACTGGTTTATTCATCCATAGTTTAGAGGATTTTAAGGATAGCCCGGGTTCCTGTCAGATAAATCTTCTCTGTTTTGCAGCTACAAAAAAGAACTGAACTAGATTTATGACTGTTAATACCTTTTTTTCTTTTAAGGGGAAAATTGATAGACACCTTCCCATGAGACTTCCTATAGATGTGGTTACTGCCCTAATGATTATTCCATATCAAGCCCACTCTGCTAAAGAGGTACTAAATTAAAAGGCTGCTGTTTGAAGCAAAAGCTACAAACTGAATTTCAAACACCTAATAAGATACTGAAAATTACCTCAGGCTTTCAAATGTCACATACTGTAAAAATACAAATTAGACTGTAAAATTCAGCCCAGCCATAATTAACGCTATGATGTGTTCAAATAATCAACCATTATCCTCAGAGGAGTCTATTGAAGGAGATTATTATGAGCGGTAGTTCACTAATCATTATATGACAACTATTTTTATGTCATTGATCTAGCCTGCCTTGTCTATTTTGTCAGTGTCACTCAGCAGCTTTTAAAAAAAGTGATATTTTCCCCCACATGGAGACAGCTCGTCCTACAGCTCCAATTGATGTCAACCTTTGCTCACAGTTATCATCTGCACACAGCCAGGCTTCATTTTAAATCAGAGAAGCAGGGATAAATAAAACTGGATAGCTTTCAGTTCCAATCATATCCCGTTTTACCCCGCATCAGCCAAAAAGTTATCGTGAAATGATGGATTTTTATCTGCGAAAGTCAAAAAGCAAGTTTAAGATTTTCAAATTTTCTAAAAGACTATTCTCTTAGATCTCCTATAGGCTTTGAAGAAGGGTTTCTTTGCTTCGAGGATGAAAAGGTCCAAAGGTTTTTGTTATTTTGAATAATAAGAAGGAATTATTTCAGGAAAAGAAAAAAATCATGTCTTTTGCAAAAAGGAAAATGAGTCAGTCGGTAGATTTTGTATTATTAGATAGTCAGCACAGATTCCCAAATTTTGCAAAGCATAGCAATTGAATTTCACAGCTCCATTCCTCATCTTCACCCTTGCAAAATTTTCTCCAATCCATAAAGCATGACACAGATGTAAACTCAAAGGAGCTGAAGGGTTCATCCTCCTTGTATATTCCGTTTTAGTCTCGAGCATCTACGTAAAAATGTGAAGCTTCTACAATTTGACTTTTTTTTTTTTTTTTTTGTTAATTTGTTTCTCCACTGCATATCTCCAAGCACAGCCGTATGAAAGAGAATAAAAATTCTTACCTACCCTCTCTGCGTGGTTTAGTCTAATCCTTGAAAATAAAAAGAAAAAGCCATGAATAAGAACTGGGGCTAGCCAAGTGTGTAATATGCTGCACTAACAACACTCACTAGAGGGTAAATCACCTATGACTTAGCTTCCAGGACACACAGACAATTAAGGAAAAAAATTTACACCGTGTGATATCCTTGTGCAATATAATGCAATGACAGTCAACTCTAACCTCAGGCTGGAGCTCAAACAGAACCTCTCAGAATTATTGATAAGGTTAGGCAGAGTTGCACTTGACTTGGTTTTCTGTTCCCCAAGAGTATTTCTGCTGGTTTTACTGGTGTCAAAGGGGAGCATGCAAAACATCGGTGGAGAGGATGTTCTTAAAAGCTCCAAGTTCAATTGCACTTCTCTGAAAAGTTCAAAGAGATTGTGGCTGATTAGGAAAGATGCACACTAGGGTTCATCTCTTCTCAAAACCCATAGTACGTGTCTATAGCAAGAGATGGAGGAGGTCTGCGTTTGCTTCCCGTCTCTACCTTAAATCTCCATGCAATGTTGGCTGCATTGTTCAGTCTCTGCTCTTTGGTTCCCTGGCTGTAAAGCAGATGTAACACATTTTTCTTTCTTCTCTTTTTCAGTTACTTTTCTTTACTTCAGCCCTTCAGGGTTATCTTTTCCATACTACACTGAAAGCGTAGCCACAAAAAGAAAAAAGAAAAGAGTGGAAATACCATCAGTAAATAAAATCCTGTGATGGCCTGCCTAATCATCAAGCATTTGAGATAGAACAGTTGTACCTTCAAAATGGCCATGCAAGAAATGAAGAATGGCTGTAAATAGCCTAGTTTGTAAATATTTAAGTCTATTTAATGTAACTTCTTTATGACAGGTTGGGGTGCAATAGTTTGCATTACTGGGAAAAAACAATATTGAGGAGTAAAACCGTGAAGCTCTCCTGTGATATTTCAGAACAGTGTGCCACATGACATCCATTTATTTGTCTAGAGAGAAGACACTATATTTTTGCTCCTGTTTTTGCACCTATCCTTCCTTGCAGTCGTCAGGTTCTTTCTTAAGCAGCAAATGAAAGACAAAGAGCAATAGCACTGGCAAGCCCCTGGAGGAAAAACCAGTTTCCCCTCAACAGTTTAAATCTTCCTGGGCTGTGCAAAGGGCGGTATGCTTTTGGTGTCAGAAGCAAGGTGCACACTGGTGAGGAGAAGGATTTTGGCAATGCAGGGCTCAAGCAGATGGAAGAGTGGCTCAGACAGCTCTTTCTCATACGCCTTTGGCTCACGTCAGTGCAGTGTGAGCATCTGGGAGCAGGGCCGGTGCTGCCGCGGCTGCGCTGCGGTGCAACGCTGCAGGAAGGAGTGGGCCCTTGGCAAGCACTGACTGGGAAGGCTGAGCTGCACCTTCTGGGCACAGAAGACAATCTGTTAAGTAGCAGACAGAAGGTATTGAAAGTGGCACTTTTTAAAATGCAGTTAAAAAATGAGGTTTCCTTCTTTTTGAGTGCAACTCCTGGAAACGCTGGGGTGCATAGATTGTGTCTGGCAGGTCCAGTGAGGTTCTTCTCTCCCTCTACTCTGCCCTAGTGAGACTACACCTAGAGTATTGTCTCCAATCCTGGGCTCCCCAGTTCAAGAGGGACAGGGAAACACTGGAGAGAGAGTCCAAAGGAGAGCTATGCAGATAATTAAAAGACTGGAAGATCTCTCTGCTGAGGAAAGGCTGAGAGCCCTGGGGCTGTTGAGCCTGGAGAAGAGAAGCCTGAGAGGGGAGCTGATGAATGTTCACAAAT
>JANHGN010014273.1:21475-48472 GCA_024605025.1 Megaceryle maxima
TTTAATCTTTGAAATAAGAGACTTTGCAGACTGATTTAGACAAACGACTGTCAAGAAGAGCTTTGGGGGAGCTGATTCAGGCTTGGAGCATGGGTGTGGATTAGCCTGCCTCTTGACACCCTTTCCAGGCATGTTTTCTCTTGGAATATTACTTGGAACAATACAGACTGTGGCAAGAAATTGAAACTTCTGTCCTGAGTTAAGCAGTGGCAGGACTGAGAGTAAATGATCACCTCGAGTTCTGGATTTCTAGTTCCCACATTCTTGTAATTTAAAGACAACTTGCATGTTAGCAAGACCATTAGGATATTGGATTTTACTGTTAGAATTATAATAATAATGAAATCAGTGCTTATCAGAAGTTTCCAAGTTCTTAATCAATTCACATGGAGCATTAATAACCTGAAACAGTGGCCAGTATGGAAATGACCAGTACAGAATCAAAATGCAATAGACAACTACATCTACAAAAAAGTGGTCTCTTCTCTGACACACCTCATTTGTGGAAGCTCCTTATCATTCTAACTTGAAAGAGATTTAGTTTTAGTTCTCCAACAAGAAGCAGATTTATTTTCCAGACACTTGCTACTCTAATTCCAAACAACAGAGGAATTAAAAAATCTTTGATTTTAAAATCAAATTTTAAAATTAAATTTACCAAAAAAAATTTTTTTCAAATGATAACTTTATCCAAGATTCACCTCTAATAATTATTGGAAATGAAATTCTAAAAACTTCCCCTACTCTTTGGTTAGTTTTGTCTTACATTTTGTTGCATCATCTGGGCAGTGGTGTATTTTGCTCAGTTTATGTATTGGTTGACAGGATTTGGTCTGTTTCTCATTAGCAGACAGAAAATTATACCTGGAAAGGTAAAAATTGACTGCTTCTCCTGGCTTCTGCTGGGGTCATAAGGCATGCATTTCCAATTGATAAATGCTAAACAAACTGAGCCACCGCATTAGGTTTTTCAGAATTTGTGGTCTACAGGGAAAGAGGAAAGACTGTCCTTTCACCTGTCATCTCAACATCCACTTTTGAGCAACTCACAACCACTGGCACACTACATCACTGGGTTTTATTTTTTTTTCTCCCACACAACTGCCCCCTTGGAAACATAAAGGCCATTGGATGTCTGTGCTTTACTAATAATGGGGTTCTGTAAAAAACAAAAATTGTCAAGGTAAAGAGTATGACCTCCTCCATTCTCTCCTTAGTCCTGTGTTGTGACACTGTGCTTCATTTTTTACCTTACTGCACTTCACTGCAAAAGCTAATTACAGTTAAAATTAAACTCTATAGAGTGTGTCCCGCTGCCTTTTAGCTGCTAGACACGAAGAAGAGGCTGATTCCTGTGTATTCACCTCTTGTTTAGAAGATTCATGTTTATCTAATGTGAAGTCAATATTATTGTCCTGAAAAGAGTTAGAGTATTGCTAACAATCCATCAGGGAGTGCTTCTTTATAGCACTGATGCTATGCTCTAGTGGCTCAGAAACCATTTAACAGTGCTAAGATTCTGATCTACCTTGGTGCATTAACATTCAAACCATCATTTATTTCTTCTTAAATGCTGAACAATAAAATAGTTCATCGTGTTTAGCAGTCAGATATTTTGTAAGTGGTGGGAAGGGAAAAAATGAAGTACCAGTGGAAGAATACACGGGAACGTTAACCAAAGTCCTTAGTTCTCCCTCTGTGCAACACAGATAGAATTTGTATTCAGATATATTAATACACAGCATAGGAATCAGGGTGTCTGGCTGGCTCCATATCACCTATACTCCAAATGTATGCATTTAACTATGGCTGAACTGGAAGCCCTGTGCTGCCTTTATAGCGGATGGAGAAAATTAGACCTTCAGAAAGTGTCTTATGTTCAGATGAGATGAAAGCTGCTTTAAATTGCTCTTCTTTCTCCAGTGGCCATAAGAGGAACTTAGGCTGAGTAGCTCTGATTCCAAAATTTAACTTACAAGTATTTACATTAGGGTAATGTAAATCAGGTGAATCAGTGTCTGGATGGCTGCTGTTTGCTCTGGCTTTGTGAATATGGACAAGGCACTTAATTTTCTTTGTGCAATGTATAGTCTGGTACGTAACCATTATCTTTCTATTGTTCTACTGATGATATTGATATTCTCCCCTCTAAACCACTTATGAAATGTTATAGGTATATGCTTACTTATATATATGCAAAAAAGAAACAAGGAGTGAGACAATAGGACATAGTGTAGTAGAAGAAAACAAGTTTTATATTAATACTGACGTGTCTATATGTAGAAGAAGGCCTGCAGAAATGTTTTCTATACACACATTTTACAATTAACATTAGTTTCTAATTAGCTCTGCCCTTGTGATACCATTTTATTAATAATCTGGGGTTTTGCAACTTACAATAATAAAACTTTGTCCTTTCTCCAAATTAGTGAAGAGAATTGTTTGGGTTTTGTTGTAGTTGTTGCATTGGTTGGTCGATTGGTTGGTTGGTTTTGGCTGTTTGTTTAACTTGTTTTTGTGTTTTAGTTTGTTGGTTTTTTGCTGGTTTGGTTTGGTTTGCTTTAGTTTATTGGTTTGTTTGTTTGTTTGTTTGTTTTTAATACAGCTGCATTTTTTCTTCCTTGCTGTCTCAGTTCCAGTGTGAGAAACCCAAGAAGAAATGAGGAAATAATGCTTTGACTGTGATCTCTTTTCTCCCATCGTTCCTCCTTCAACAGCATTAGAATTACTCCTGCTTTACTGGAACTGGTTTGTGTGAGATTAGATTCAGGCTTCCCTGCTTTGTTTTACACTGGTTTGTTTTTTTAGAGACTTTAGCTTTACACTGTTTATTTTTGCTGTCTTTCCATTTGTTTGTTCATCTTTGAATCTACTGTTTAAAAGATTTGACTAGTGTGGGAAGAGAAAAATTTACAGTCAGCACACAAGGTGTTTACATTCTGTTGAGGAGCAAAAAAACAAGACTTCTTTTGGTAGCAAATTAGAGAGGTATTTTGTCTTTTTCCTGTTAGCAAGGCATTAGGGGTTTGGGTTGTTTTTTTTTTTTTATAGCAGATAATACTGTTGCATTTATTCTTTGATTTTAACAATGTCACATTCACAAGACAAGGTCATTTAACCTGCCTTTAGTCGGCAAACACATAAAGCTGCAAGATAGCATGTAATGCAAACTATTTTCAAATTGGGTTTGGGAATTAGAATGACAGAATGAATGAACGCCAGATTTGAAGAGCAAACATTTAATGTGGCATGTTCAGCACTGGCCAACTTGATTAGATTAAATGCCATATTTTCATGCAAGTTGTAAATATTGAACTATAGCTCTATGCTGTTGATCAAAGCTGTTTGCTTGGCTGAGGTGATTAAATAAGGGTTAATAAATATAACCTCTGTTAAATCTTCTATAACCAAATGTATCTCTCGGCTTCACCTACCATAGAATTAATAACTAAAGCTGGCGATCGTGAGCCAGAATGTTTAGGCACAATATCTCGAGCGGAGGCTTTGATATTTTCTTAGGGTGGAAGTGGTAATAGATTGACAGTCATAGCAAATGAACTAGTTCTCATCTGCTCATCTGGACAGAAAGGGGCAAGGAGGGTCTGACCATCTCATCTGTGGTACGTCAAAACGTGACATGCTGGGCACTTGTTGTGGAGCATCTTCTACTGTAATGTGTTGTACGTGAAGGTGAGGGACTTTGGCAGATATTTTGGTGTCTTTGATCAAGTGGTACCTGAAGAAGGAGGCTCCCACCTTCCCCAGAGCAGAAGACCCAATGAGGATTAAGGTGTGAGAAGGAGGAGAAAGGCGACATGACTGTGCATCCCCACATGACATTATACAGGGGAACAACGCCACCCAGCACTAATAGACTGGGGTCTTTTGATGTGATCTAGGAGGAAGTTTCAGCTGACAAATACAGTCTAAGTTACACTGTGTATCACACCAAATGGTGGGTTTACCTCCTAGACCTTCTGACGTTATTTGACTCTAGCTGGAAAAGTTGACTACATCTTAGTAAGGAAGGACTGTTTGGAGGACTTTCTTATTCTTGAGCTGCATAATTAAGAGAACTTGTCTCATTTATCGGGCAATAAGCATCAACAGGCAGGGAGGGAGAAAGCAGAAAGCTCACGTTCATCATCCCCAGGTTGCTTTCTGCTTTGTGCCCAACTACATTCCTTGAGCTCATATCATGGTCAGTTTGGCCCTCTTTGTCTTCAGCCTACGAGATAAGACTCCTGGAATTTTTGCTTACCTATCAAGCAGGCTTTAAAGAGCCTTTTCTGTCTCTATTTTCGATTTTGGAAATCTAATCATACTCTACCAATCTTGACAGAATTTATCATAAAACAAATAATGACATTAGAATGATGGATGAACTGTATCAAATAAGATGATAAGCAAGTGCATACTAGAGCTGCCTGAGATAGGCAAAGGTGGAGCAGACTGCGTGACAGCTCAGCCCCAGATTATAGGATAAAAGAAGGAAGATGAATTATACAGGATAAACCAGCATATCCAGAATTTTACAAAGTTTGTTTCAGGATTTCCATTTCAGTGCTTCCAATGGTGCCTGATACTAAGTTTTCTAAAAAATCACATGCAAGATATTTTTCATCCTTGAGGAGGGGACAAATAAAACAATCCAAGAGGCTACAGTTTATCAAAAAAACCTTCAAACAGCTTCTATAAGCATTGAAAATTGCCCTGATGTGTTCTGATGCCAGAGCTGGTGCCAGCACGTGTCCTGGAGGAGATAATGCTTAGGAAGATGTTATTAAGGCTGAAGAAGTTTATCTGAATGCAAGAGCTGCCCCTGATCAGTGAATTTGTGTAGAAAACACAGTGTTGGTTTTGTAAATGTGGATTGTTTCCTATTTAATAAACCAAAGATAATTGAAATATATAGTCAGTTATGAGCTGGAGCTACTGCTAACTCAAGCTCTATGAAAGGATCAAAAATTTCTCCCCCATTCTAGAGGATTTCTGAAGCTCAGCCCTGGATAAGTGCATGAGGAGAAAATCAGTGGAAAAGATGCCCTCTCACCCACTGCAAACTTACTCTTAAGTCTTTAAAAAATCAGATATCTGAGTTTGAAAAGTGTCAGAGTATTAGATCCTTCTTTAAAGAATCTCCTAAACCATTAAACATCCACAATATCAGACTTTTCCTCTAAATGTTAGATATTCTGTCTTTACCTGAGAATTATATTCATAATCATAAAGTTTCTAATGAACTCATTTTATAATTACAAATTCTATAATTATATATAAATTATAATTCTATAATTTATAAGGATTATGGTCTCAGATATAAATATAAAGCATTATATGGAAAAGCAGCATGCCTATAAGATAAGTGAGCTCTGTTATTAGAGCAAGTTACTTCTAACATCCTTCTGCTGTCTTTGGTGATGATGAAGGCACTGTTAGGGATGTCTTGCTTTGCTCCCTCAGGTTGAGTTGAGGTTATAAAGCTTACACATCATGAGTAGAAAATATTGATTGGGATTTAGATAGGAGAGTATACTCCACGTCTTCCTTCTCTTTTCCGTGTGAAATTCCATTTGGAATACTGTCTGTGCACGTGCTGTGTTATTTGGTTATGACAAGCCTGGAAGGGGGAGGGAGGGTGAGAGAGAGAAAGAGAGAGATGAGGCATAAAGGTTTAATGGCTCCACAGGAGCTGGGCAGCTTGTTAAGGCAGGCTGTGTAGCATGGGCAAGCAAAGCCAGCCAGGCAGGGCACAAAGCATGCCTCGTAAAGCCAGAATTTGCACTGGGAAGATCTGGCAACCAGGACATGGCATTATTCCCAGAAAGACAAGCAATTACAACGTGAAAGGCCTTCAACAAAAGCTTTATTTGCTGCAGCCAGGACGGGCTGCTTAGGTTTTGACAAATGAACCAAGGTCCGTTGGCCTGAGCCTGCGTATGGAAGAGGAGGGTGACAGTGCAGGGGTAGCTGGGGTGTGATCCTGGGGCTGCACAACTGAAAGGGGAAGAGAAAGGGCAAGTGTAAAGCCCCGGGAACCAAGTTAATGACATGCATTAAGTGCAGCAGACCCAACAACCCTGCTACCCTCCTACTCGGGGCAAGTCGATCCACCCTACGAACGTGACAAAAAGATCGCGACCGGCGAGTCCAGATTTGTGTTACAAAAAAAACCAGGGGGAGGAATGGACAGCAAAATACCCAACATGATTACAGTTCTTTAGCTTTAAGGAAGTTTTCATGAGATTTTTTTTATACTAAAAGACCAAGTTGCAGAGTGGCCCAGTATTTCTGTATGCGTAAGAAGGAAATATCAAAGAAAAAGGAAGAGGAAATATCTTCTCCTCTATGGCTTTTTCAAAAGAAGGACGGTGATTATATTTACAAAAGAGCTGTTTTCAGTGCACACAAATTCAAAGGGACAGGCAGGAAGAAGATAAGTGAGTTCTGTTAGGACAAAAGGACAGCAGTGAGCCTATGTTATTTTAATGAAATGCAAATGACTATTTTTAACATATGCACCTAATAATTCAGAGGGTGTTGTCTTTGATGAGACCTTCAGGGCAATTTCACAGGAAAGGTGGAATATTTCTGTCATGTAGGAGGACTTCATCTGCACTTCATTCAGTGAAAAATATAGAGATGAAAAACTATCCTGCAATCAAAGACAGGAAGATAAAAGATTTAGATAATGGAACTAAAGCTTGCGGGTTGCCAGAGAGACTACATTCGTTATGAAAAGGATTGCAGTTAATTCCTCCAAGCACAGTTCATGTTCCTGGCAAGACAAGCCAAACATCACGGGTGCATGAGTGTAAATGAAAGAGCAAGTGGAAGTGATAAAGACACACGCATGGCCACGCACAAACACACGTGAGCGCTCGTGATGAGCTGATTATACAAACAGGTACTGCAAGGATGGGATATTTTTAGCAGGTTTTCGCTCAAATCTGAGCATGGTTCCAATCTATCATAGAAGATTAACATTTTTGGTCTAAGTGTCCTTTATTTTTTTTTTTTTTACAGAAGGAGATGTTCTGTATTCACCACATTCAAAATTAATATAGGACTTTGTGTTCAAGCGGAAATTTAACCCACAATAATAGGACCTGTGAGAATACAGGTTTCCTGAAGCCATGGGAGGTCTTCCCATAACCTTCCCTTTCCCTTCCTGAGAGCTCGTGCAGATGAAGCTCAAGAGGATTGAATCTTGCCAGATCCTAATATTTGGCACTGCTGACACCGTTAGTGGAGCCAGACTAACTCTGTGCAGCCTTACACAGGAGGACTCAACTCTAGAGACTCCTGGTCTGGTCTTGGGCTTGCAGTACCCTGAAGGCTGCCACTGCTCTCTTTTCTTCAGCCTTTTACCTTTGACAAAGGAGAATCTCCTTCCCCTTTAGGTATGTTTGAATCACTTCAAATGTAGGAAGTAAAAAGTTATATTCTAGCAAAGCAAAGGATTGAGGGGCTCTTTTTTTAAGGACTGGATTCAAATTTTAAGCCCATACCAGACAGGGAGACCTTGTTTGACAGTCATTATTGCAGGGTGCTTCTGAGGTATCTATCCTTCAGCCCTGGAAGCCAGGGAGAAAATTCAGCTGCTGGGCCACGAGATATTTATGAGCAGGTCTCTGACCCACAGAGTTTTACTGCTTCTTTCCCTCCACACTAACACCAACCCTCTTTACAGGTTTATTTAGAGCCATACATTACTGCAGCTTTGATTAGAACTGCACACTTGTGAGACTGCAGCTGAAAGGTTGGAGGGGATTGTGGATGGCTTTCTCAATAAGTAAAAAGTCTTTGATGTGTGGATTCCTCCTTCTGAGTTTTCCTTTCTGTCTCTGCAGTAAACTGATTTGCAGAGCAACCTCACTCCTTTGCCTTCCAAGAAGGTGTGATCTGTGCCACTGGCTTTCTTCATAGCTTGATTCTGCCTTAGAATTATATTAACTAACAACTACAACATTTCTAATAGACACTTCTTTCTTACTCCCTGCAAAGGACATGGATGGTATATGGAAAAATAGGTGACGAATTTGACATTTAGAATACTTTCTCCAAATCAGAGTGCTTGTTCGCCCTTTGCCAGTTTGGGGTACTCTGGCTGTCACAGGCCAGCCTAAGAGATAAGCAAATCTCTCACTTCTAAGTGGAAAAAAACAGAACAAAAATACATTGATAACAGATATAACAGAGAGTATCATATTTTACGATTGAATTAGAAGCAACACAATTTGATTCAATTCCATATTGTTGTTTCCTTTATGATGTATATGACATTTAGCTCCACGAGAAAGAAAATAAAATGATTAAAAAGAATCAATGTTGCACATTGAGTGGACTCAAAATTTGCTATGTGAGGTATATTGTAAAATATGTATATGTAAAATACGTATATTCATGTATATACATGTAAAATATGTATATGCTTCGTGTAGTATATTGCTTACCTACTGTTTTATGATAAGGTAATTATTCAGCATTTCTTTTACAGTAGATCCCAAAGACTTGGAACTTATATACATACATTTGCATAGATAGATAGATATATAGATATATACACTTCACTGTAATAAGACGTGTAATCAAATAGCCTGAAGTCTTTCTTTACTCTGAAGGGTGAACCTGGCTCTGTTGAAATCAATTATAATTTTGACTTTGACTTCAGGGAAATTGGGATTCTCTTCCCAAGAATACCTGTATGCATCACCTGAACAGGGCAGAGGAATCATGCTTTCTTCAAGTGCCTTGTGCAACTGTGAATTTGACAACCTTATCACAGAGCTGCTAGCTCATACACTTGCTAGAATGTTAGGTTTGGGCTTTGGTTCAGTGTTTTCCGTTAATGAGTTCTTTAATAAATTAAGAGCAATCAAAATGTGCATGTCTAAGGATTACACAATACATCAAGATCTTGAAAAAAGCTTTCTGTGATTTTATTGTTTCCAGACATACAGCCTCACCTCTAAGACACCCAAAATTATGTTTGGTTTTCTGTTAGAGGGAGATTTTAAGAAAAAGAAACAATGCAGGGCTGAATGTGATGCCTGGGGAAAAGGGCAGCCTGGATCCAGTTTGAGAGGTAAGACACATGTCGAATGAATGCATACTGCCTTCTGTGGAATTCCTTAGATTTGAAGAAACCCATTTGGAAAACAAAGAAAGGGGCTGGGGCATGCTGCTCTTCTTCGGAGCGTGATCCGAAGGGGAGACCTCATCACTCTCTACAGCTCCCTGGAAGGACATCGTAGGGAGGTTGGTGCTGGTCTCTTCTCACGGGTAATTAGTGATAAAACAAGAGGGGATGGATTCAAGCTGCACCAGGGGAAGTTTAGACTGGACATTAGGGAACAAATTATTCACAGCAAGAGCAGCCAGACACTGGAACGGGCTGCCCAGGGAGGGTGTTGAGTCACCATCCCTGGAGGTGTTTAAGGGTCCTTTAGATGTGGTGTTGGGGGAGATGGTTTAGGGGGGAACTTTGTAGAGCAGGGTTAATGGCTGGACTTGGTGATCCCAAAGGTCTCTTCCAACCTGAATGATTCTGTGATTCTGTGATTTTGTATATAGTCTAACATGTTGGCTGTCCTACTGACTGACTGTTAACATCATCACAGTCTACAGCTGCCTCAAGGGGGGCAGCAGACGGGGAGGTGCTGATCTCCTCTCTCTGGTGACCAGCAAAAGAACACAAGGAAATGGAATGAGGCCACATCAGGGGAAGTTCATATAGGGCATTAGGGGAAGGTTCTTCACTGAGAGGGTGGTTGGCAGTGGACCAGGCTCCCCAGAGGAGTGGTCATGGCACCAAGCCTCTCAGAGTTCAAGGAGTGTCTGGATGATGGTCTTAGTGATACGATTTATTGTTAAATAGTCCTGTGAGAAGCGGGGAGTTGGACTTGATCCTTATGCGTCACTTCCCACTTGAGATGTTAGTCTATGATTTTATTATTCTATTATGTTATTCTATTCTAATTCTATGATTTTATGATTCTGTTTTCAAATGCATAAATATCTGAATGAAAATGGGAAGTAGAAGGTATGGGAGGTGCACAGAAGAGCACACCAGCTTTTTAAGGGCCAAGGGGTTGAAAGACGATGCAAATCTTCCTTATGACTAATTTTCAAAGATCATTTGCTGCAGAATTCTGTAATCCAGCTTCATACCTGAACACTTTCCACCCAATTATTACATACATGAAAATAGCAACTGTGGAATCTGATTAATAACCCGAGTGTCAGATCCCTCAGGCACCAGGGTCTGCAGATGCTGCGCGAGGACTGCGCAGAGGAGGCTCTAGGGAAGGGCAGGCATTTTATTCTCTCATCCCGATCTTCTGACATTATGCAAAGGAAAAACAATCCTGGATTTTTAATGAACATGTTGAGATTTGCTGTCTTCTCAGCCAGCACTAACTCCGGTTTAACTGCATCCCTCCCATTTCTTACATTCAGAACAGGGGTGAGTGACTTAGAGCTTACAAATCCATACACTTCGGGAGAGAAGAGAAAAAAAAAAAGAGGAAAGAACCTTCTCATTGTTACCTCTGTGGCACAATTGTGTATATATTAATTCCCTCTCTACCTCTCTCACTGCTTCTTTGGAACACATGGTAAGGGCCATTATCGAGGATGAAAAACCAGTTAAATGGTGTATTTGGTGCACCATGCTAGCACAATGTTGTGCAGTAACACCTATTTTCTAAATTGCAGCATTATGAATTGCACTCTGCAGCTTATCACAAATTGATTTCATTTGTTATTTTTCCAAGATTCTCTTCTAGAAGAAATAAAATCTTAGAAACATTACCTGTAATTGCCATTTAAGAATTTTAAATTGACACCATACTTCTAGCTGAGACAATTAGTTGTGTGGAGTAAAACTTTAGTAGATGTAGACATAATTCTGTTGGCTTCACTGGAGCTGAAACGGTGATAACTAGCTGAAGATTGGTATCATAAATCTATAAAATTTCAAATAATTATTTTTATGAACTCTGTAGTGAAGCTTATCTGCATGTTGGAGTTTTGGTTTGAGTTTTTTGGTTTGTTTTTTTTTTTCCAGACAAGTTCTGCTTCTGCTGCTAATTTCTCATATATCTTTTACATAATATGTTCCTACAAATCTCCTTGGATAAGGTGATTAAATGTTTGCCAGCAGGTAAACCAGTGAAGACAGTTTTTAAGGCTGAATAGGTGCTGTTTTGTATAATAACCACATTAATAAAAATATTTTAGTCATTGAAACTGTGTGGAGAATCAGAAAAGCAAAAGTATATCTTAACTCAGTGATAGTGCAGCTTTTCCCTCCAGTTTCAGCATAAATCCTTTTCTTATTCACCTAGTCCAATGCAGCTGTCTCTGCCATCGTGACACACATGGCTGTCTCTTAGCTTTCCTTCTCTTGTGGGGCTCTAGCTCACATGCTTTCTCACACCTCGACAGCAGTTATCCCAGTTTTCTCCAGCCTGCTGTACTTCCCTGAGCCGTGGAGCACCAATAGCTCAGCATCTGGGCTCGGGGTTAGTGGGCACCATCCTTCAGGCCATTCATGATGTAGACTCAAATATCAATTTTGCTTTCTTGGACTTGAAACTATGCCTTGTCTCTTCTGTGAGACACACATACGGATGAAGCAGCAGTGAGAAATAACTCCTCCTTCTTTGGATTTCGAAGCCTAATTCCGGGAGGAGATCCACAGTTGTGAAACCTGGCTGAAGACAGCACCTTCTTTCAAAGCTGAGCACGTTATTACCTGCAGGATGTGACCTCCTTTTTGACATTTCTTCCTGTTGAGCTCAGGCCATACACTGCTTGACTTGCTGACCTCTGAGAGTCACACCAGAGGCTGGGCAGGCACAAGCATGTTATAGTCAGAGCCTCAATGCCCAGCCTGCCTTGGCAGCCCAGTAGACAGCAACACCCGGCACAGCAACCCACAAGCCTTTCCTTCAGAGTTCAACTCTGAACTAAGCATGCAATTAACTAAATGGGCATGTTAGTAATCATCTGGGTGTGGAACAGCCTGGCTTTTGACATGCATGTGCAGAAAAATGCATATGTGTGTTGTGCCAAACACATTTTATGGTGGGTGTGCATGTGTGGGCATCTGCAGGCTTTAATGATTTGGTCCAGTGTTAGCTGTGCTACACCACAGTGATAACAGAGAAATACCTCAGGAAATAGCAGGAGGCTTCCAATTCAAACTACATTACAATTATAAACCTGCCATGATCTTTGTGGAGCTTGGGTTGCTTTATTAAGTACCCACTTAAACTTACACCGGGCTAATAATGTATTTGCTCAGCTTGAAGTTCTCCACAACGAGGGAAAAAAGGTATTACCAAAAAATCTTTATTTTAATTTACTCTAATAATTTTCGGAAACTGTTGGAATCTCACAGGTATGATCCAGAATAAATTGCTGGGGCTGCCACTGCTAATAATGCACTAGGAACACTCTTAAGTATAGATTTAATTGAAGGTCTCAGTCAGCCACTACACAATTTTAATTCCTTGGGTTAAAAAGAAGGACTAGATCCCATACTGTTACCAAGAAGAAATGTGTGAGCAGCCTCTTCTGTGTTCATTAGAACTCATCCATAGGAAGCAATAAGACACTGTCACTGGGCTGACTGAGTTGGGCAGGGCTGCCCTGGTCTGATGCGTTAAGGCCAAATGAGCCACCGGTGGAAAGCATCATCAGATTTCCCATTTTTCTGGCCAGCCAGAGGTCAGGTTAATGGAGAGAACTCAGTCCTCCCTATCTGCAGTGTCTAGCAAAGTCTAGACAGGGGACAGTCCCCTCTCACACCAGAAAGTGTTCAGAACTGTGCAGTGACAGAGGAATTCCATGCTTTTTTCCCTAGAAACTGAAAGAAGCCACTAGTCAGCCCCCTTCAGCCTTCTTACCTGTGTCTTGTTTGTCTATTAAGTCCTCTGGGGGAAAGAGAAAATTAGGATGGAGAGTGTCATGGCTCATTTTTGCTAATAAGGATATCAGACTAATAAAAAGGTGCAATGCATACCAGTGTTCTCAGCTTGTACGTGTTGGTTTATGGTAGGTTTCATAATATTTAATTTTTCTATTTATTTCTTTCCCATAAAAGATCTATCTTGGAACATTTGGCGAGGGGAATTTTAAAGAAGGTTTGTCTCTGAATCAAGGTGAATCTTATAGTACCCGAGAGACCAAAGAACTAGTTGGCACGTGTGCACATTCTACTTAATCTTTTTAAATGTTAAATCTTTCCAAATATTTAAAGCCAAACTCAAATATTTTATGCCACTTGCTTTCTGCTGTGCTACACAAGCATCTGTTCCACTGGCTCCAGTGGTCCACAAAGTCACATGGAGGAAGCCAATGAAGATAGAAATGTATAAGTACATTTTAAAATGCAACCTGTGTAAGAATGTCTCTTCTGTTTACCATTAGTAAATAAACAGTGCAAGATCCAAGAGCTTCTGGAGGCCATCTCCAGTCATCAGCTGTTTGGTAGCAGCCAATAAGATAACTCTGAGAAACAAGCCAATACCAGCTCATGCACATACATTTGGCAACTGCTATCACAGGATTAGATTGCAAGCTGATTTAGCTCCCTTTATTCCAAAGCAGCAGGGTCCAGAAGTGAGTAGTGTACATCTCCAGAGCACTGCGGCAAGGTAACAAGATGATTACTGGTCTGGGTTGGCCACGTGAAGTGTCATTAACCACAGAATCACAGAAATTTGGGGGTTGGAAGGGGCCTCCAAGATCATAGACAAAACTAGAGCAGATCATGCAGAAGTGCATCCAGACAGGTCTTGAAAGTCTCCAGAGAAGGAGAATCCACAATCTCTCTGGGGAGTCTATTCCAGGCTCTGTAACCCTCACAGTAAAGAAGTTCTTCCTCATGTTGAGGTGGAACTTCCTGTGCTTGAGCTTGAATCCCTTGTCCCTCATCCTATTGCAAGGCACAAGAGAAAAGAGGTTGTCCTTGCCTTCTTGACACACAGCCCTCATGTATTATAGACATTAATTAGATCCCCCCCCTCAGGCTTCTCCTCTCCAGACTAAAAATCCCCAGGACTCTCAGCCTTAAATACTTAACAACTACTGAAAAGTAAATATTTCCTACTGACACTTTAGTGTTTGGAGTTCTTAATGTAATGAATTTCTGAAAGCTCAGACTGTAATGAATTTAATAGTTTTACATTTTCCAGCTGTACCTGGCGTTGAGGAAAATAATTACCACCTCCTTACTAACAAATGCATTAAAAAAGGTTATACCCTGGGTGAAATGAAACACTACTCGTACTTTTATGCTTTAAAATGGGAAATGCCATGAAACACATAAAGATTAAAGCAGTCCTGTTAACTTGCTAGTTATATACTGAATGTTGCATGGTGGGATTGTCATACTAGTCTTACCTATTCTATAACCCCACTTGACACTAAAAAGAGCCAAATATTGCAGGTTGTGAGTCTCACAATAGATAATTCTGTATTAACTTGCTTCTTGGAAAGCTTTTTAATGTTTGGGTTTGTTGGGGTTTTTTTTATGTTTTTGTTTTTGTTTCCAAAATATGGGTCCATTTACAAGCACCTAATTCCTCAACACTGTGATTTCTTCCTTATTTTCTCCACCCCTAGTTTCACCTCTTGGCCACATAAGTCAATTCAATTGTTCAAATAAAAGTTAATTCAAAGTCCACTTACTGCTGGTGATGAAGAAAAGCCAAGTCCAGCTTCTGAGAACTGTTGTACCTAAGAGAAGACAGAAAACAAAAGTCATCAAATGCTCTTAATGTGCAAGTAAATAGATACTAGATTTATTAAGATAATTTATTTTACATCATCAGGTCTCTGCACAGAAAATAACTATTGCAGAAGAGAGAACCCAGGTCTCTATTCTTGTAACTTCTGAACTGGCTGCTGGGCTAAATGTCAGAATTTCCCCAAGGCCGTTTTATAACATGTTTTAGCACAACTGGCAATTCTGTGGAAGCACTTATTGCCACCCCGTGGTCTTGGAAACCATCAGGAATGGAGATAGCACAGCCTGTCCTGCAGCCTAAACATCTTCATATGGGAATTTATAGATATATATTATTTTTTACTTTATTTCTTATAGCTTCATTTTCCCATAGTTTATTTTGTAAAACAAAATGTTACTTTTTCTCAAGGCCAATAATACTGCAAGTGAATGAGGAAATAAAAGTATCCAAACTACTATTCCTTAGGTGAATGGCAGTGAATAAAAACCCAACACGTTTAAAATGCTCTGAAAACTTTTTGTGTGGTTCAACAGAGTAAAATATATTGACCTGAATCAAACAACCCTATGCAAAGTCTTTCTATGCTTTATGGAAATGTTTTGTGGCTGAATTTAAACGCAACTTTTTCTTCAATTTCTGGACAGTCTGACCAATGTGTACATTTCTGTAGCAGAATCAACTGCTTTTGAGCCAATTCCTTTGGACGGGGTGTTTAGGAAAAACATCAGAAAATTTCTTAGCTGAAAAAAAAAAAATTCTGTTTTCAGACCCAGTCACTGCATTTAAAAATTTAAATCGTTGGAAAATACAGTGTGGAAGTACTTTGGATTACTGGAATCTCATTTTATCCAATCCAATTTAAGTTTTTTCTATGATGCAGCCTTCAGTTGAAATATCTGTAGGATTTTTAAGTCCTTTTCTTTGATATTAGCTTACCTTTTAAGCTGAAAAGTATAGAAACAAAACACCACCTCCAAACAAAACAAAGAAAAGAATCCTTCACCCTGAAATGAGCTTAATTTTCCAAAATATAATAATTTATTGATTGTTCCATTTTTGAGGAGATATAATCAATGGACGTCATTTTGCAGAAAGGGTAGAAGGCTTTTTTTGTCTGTGTACAATGTATTTAGTTGCAATCCATTGAAAACCATCTCAGGAAACCAGTATTTCAAGTATCGTGCAGCATATAATCATTATTTTAAAAAGGATTCATCATACTGCTTGGGTGAAAAATTCACAGTGAATAGACAGTACTTAATGAGTAAATCAATAATGTTCATTTCAGGAAAAAATTAGGTATGGAATATAGCTAGGGAAGATAATAAAACAAGATCAAATATTAAACCTCAGGACTGATGACCCATTAGGGATAATGCAATTCGCTGCAGTATCAAGCTTGAAGTCTATTAGGAAACTTACATCATGAAATTTGCTGTGTAAATGCAAATTCAATCTAATTTGTCATGTGATTAATACTCAGAGAGAAAGGAATTCTACTACGGTGTAAACCAGCAGCACTGCAGCAGAGCTACAGGGGAGAAGGAGAAGAAGCATGAAAGATTGCTGCTCGTTGTTAATAAACTGCTATATAAATACATCCCACTGGGAAGGGAGACATACACAGGTCTGCTCTCAAATGCCTTTTAGGCTCTTTAAAGGTGTGTGTTGCATGATTTAGCTTAGAAATAGTCTTTGTTGCAAACACTAGCTCTTCAGGTAAGCACTTGTTTTATTCTTGTCTGTGTTGCAGTAAATAACCCTTTAGAGAAATGTACTTTGGGAAGGGAGGTTTCATTGGGAGTCCTCGTTAGGATTTCTCCCTGACATCCTAACCTGCAAAAGGCCTGACACTTCCCTGGACAATAACAACAACAGGGAAAAAAAAAATAGAGTAGTGAAACCTGCTTGGTCCTTTAATTAAATTCCACTAAAATAATTGTGCAACAAGGGCAATTTCCTCTGGGCAGGAAGCTGGTTGTTCAGGTTGTTTTCTTCCAGCTGTAAAGAGGTCCTGTCCTAAACCACAGCTTGACTGTAGGGCATGATAGAGAGAACTGA
The DNA here is from genome assembly GCA_024605025.1 of Megaceryle maxima. Classification (NCBI taxonomy): domain Eukaryota; kingdom Metazoa; phylum Chordata; class Aves; order Coraciiformes; family Cerylidae; genus Megaceryle; species Megaceryle maxima. The sequence goes on from JANHGN010014273.1 coordinate 38,299, forward strand.
CTGTTAAACTTTCTTATTCACACCTCGTGTGCCTTGATCATGATTTCTTAAGCAGCTTCAAGCAAGATCTCATTTTAATTTATATGGGTGCACAGATACCTGCTGGTGCCTATGCATCCTTTGTTCTATCACTTGAGGGTCAGCTGAGAGACACAATTATGAAACTCTCTGGTTAGAGAAAAAAACTCAATCTATACATGAGTAGGGAACAGTTTAAATCACTTCTGAGTGCTTGGAAATTCATAGATTAGTAACCTCCAAAAATACAGGAGTAGACTGATGTGCCTCATGGAGAACATGATAAATGCTGCCAGCATAATTCTTAAAAAGAAAATGTCATGTAAAGGTGCTGGTAGTACACTGCTGCTGCTGAAGCATAAGGGTCCAATGTACCTGTAGCTGTGTCATCTGGGGATTTCAGATATTTATCAGAAGGATCTCATTGGAGCATCTGCATTTTACCTACTGCTTCACTAATATGTAGGTTCCCCAGCTAAGATCATTGACCCATTTCTGATTTTTCTGTTTCCATTACTATTCCTAAGATGTTGTTCATAAAGGCAAGATATATTCTGGGATCTCATCCTTCTGCATACTTGAGTATTTAATTGTTTGGCTCCTTCATGTTGAGGACAGACACCCAAATCCTTGACGGGGATAATCTTTTTGCCTCATTGCCCTGCAATCTGGGGCAAGTCAGGAACCAGGTATTGTTGGAGACCACATTAGACTCTGGCTGCATTGTCAGAGATGTGGGCTGAGCCACATCAAAAAGGCAAAGGGGAGAGGAATGTTATCACATGATGAAATTAGGTGTTAGAAGAAGTTGTCTCCTGCTTCACACAAACTGCTTGGGCTGGACTTAGGGAAGGAAATCCAGTACAGTCCTAGCTTCACATCTTATGGTTAAAAGTCAAGTGTTGGCTGAGGATACGATTTTTCAAGGATTCAAGTCCTTGGTGGCATCACTTTCTTTTAGGGAAGGTAAAACTGTAAGTTACTCAGAGAAGTATGAATATGTGTGATGGGGCTGGTACACCAGCCCAAGCTACAGTTTGGGAGGAGGTGGAAAGGATGACTGCCTCAAACTATTGGCTCGTTTTCACTTAAAACAGTAACCCTTGAATGTTAGACAAGCGTAATTGTTTTGTTGTCTGTTGTCTCTTCTTTTGAAATACAATCAAAAGAGAGGTTGCAAAATTCCCACTATAATCAAATTAATTGGTAGGAAGCAACATGGAGAGGATAAAACCATTTACCTTTCTTAATTGCAGCTATATGTAACGTTTCTGTACAAATACAATGTCTTTCCCCTTCTTCCTCAAATGTAATTTATATATGTTCTCCCATCAGCACTTTTTTCTCCAAGCTACTCTGGTTATTGCAGTTTTGTGTAAAGTATTAATTAGATTTTCTATTTTGGCAAGCCTCAACTGATCGTTCTGATATCACACTTAAATATTTGTTTATTTGAAGAAGCTTGGAATAAATGGTGCTCTTTTCTAGCAGGACGTGATACTATGCTAATAATATTGATATTGAAAAGAAGCAATAAAAGTAGGGTTTGTGTGACAAAGTATACACAATAAATAGCAAGTTTTCTTGATGTATAAAACTACAGGGTTCTCCCAGTGATTTTTCGAGGTATTTATGGTTATAATAATTGCTCACCTGCAGAAGCCATTAGGTGATAGACAACCTTTAGCTGTGTTGTGCCACCATGACAGAGGAGCCTGAAGGGATTAATTACAGCATATTATATAAACAATGGCCTCTTCACCTATTGTAGAAAACTGTAGTCATGTTTATAGCTGGGGGTTTTTTCCTTTTTACTTGTAATGTTATGCCTTGAGTAGGTGTGGTCTCTACAACATACAAAGAAAAATTCTTTTTTTAGTAAAATAGACTTTTAAGCTCTCTTTACTCCGACTACTTCTAGGAAACAATCTTTTTATATCCATTACTCATTTTGCCCTCTTTGGTTTTGATTTATTGGAGTGACCAGGAGGAATTTAACTCATATTTTTCAAGCTTAGTCTTGCACTCATTATTAGAAAATTACTGGCTAATTTTTTTCCTTTCCTCAGATTCATTACCCATTACCTTTCTTTTTGTCACTGTCTTCTTTTGAAAGTAATTTCTAAACAACCACTTTGTCTGTCTTCCCACCTTGAAACATTGACTCTGTTCCATGATAATAGATGGCAAATTCCAAACGAGCTTAACAAAAGGTTTGGGAAGTTCAATATTTTTTTTAAATAATATTTATTTATTTATTATTTTCCCAACAAATTTCAAGGACCTCATTTAGGCTGTTTCTCTTCTTTGGAACACGGGCAAGTTCATCTTCAGTCAGTGTCCATTCACATTTTTATTCACATTTAGTCACAAGCTTATTCATGGTTTTTCTTACAACCCTAGGTATTGCTCTGAAGAGAAACTTTTTTGATAGTTTTTTTGTATTATTAAACTGGCTTCCTACAGACACAACGTTTGCATAATCATTCCACGTTTCCGTGCAAGCCCTGCTTTCAAAGCTGCATATCCTCTGCCATCAGTTGAGGTGTTTAGCTGTCCTCAACGCATGGGCTCAGCTCTGCCTTTTGCCAAAAGCACAGCAGATCTTTTCTCATAGTTGTGAGGGTTGAAGTGGTCCTGGGAAACCACTCTCTGAAGGCAGCCAAGCCATGAGTATAGGTGAGAAGAAATACAGCACATGCATGATAAAAATAGGGAATATCTATCATCCTTCTTCTTGGAGGATTTTATGGTGTGCAACCAGAAGATGCCCTAGTTAGAAGCAAAAGGCTTTTTGGCTCATAGAATCATAGAATGTTTTTGGCTGGAAGGGACCTCTAGAGATCATCTGGTCCAACCTCCCGACACAAGCAGGGACATCTCTACCTGAGGCAGGTTGCTCAGAATCCCATCAAGCCTGACCTCGAATGACTCCAGTGTTGGGGCCTCCACCACCTCATAAATTACATTAATCTGTTCTGAAAATTTTCAGTTCACAATGTTGACGCTCTTTTTATATTTTAAAAGATCCGACTGTTGATATCATACTGATAATGTGACACTGAGGGCCGAGCTCTCAAATTTAACTTCTTATAGCTGCTGTAAATATCATTGACACTCTTTGTGACACAGAAAATTGAACAACTCAAGGTTTTCACCACCTCATAGTGAATCGCTTGGAGAAGTCTAGAAACGTTTTTCTCAACACAGAGTCCAGCTCAGATGTCTCTCAGAAGCCTCTGCTGATGAAGGTGAGTCCTTATTCATTGTACCTGGTAAAAAGAGTCCTCATTCATTCCATACAGTAAAACTAGCAGGTTAAACTGCTTAAGAACATTTTCAATTTAATTTTTCTATTCTTCTTGTCATGACTTTTCTTCACTGATTAAAAATAGCATCAGTCCAATGAGGGGTTTGTTGGGTTTTTAAATACCTGAACCAATACTCAGTTTTAATGTCCATTTCTTTTTAGGACTGAAATTTCATTAAAATCAAGTGGAACATGAGAACAGTACCAGTTGTTTGTGACTATCAGCTGTTTACACGTCTGTATGTGGATTGATATAAATGTCTACTTAAAATTGTTTTATAAAAAAAAGACTTTAGAATTCCATCCAAATAAAAAACTAAGTTGCTTTTCAGTGTTGTTTCTACTTTCTTGAAGTGTTTCCACGGGTCATTACATCTTATTTTATCTTAGCAAAAATAAATTTCATCCTTGAAATTTCTGAAAGTTTCTATTTTCAGCACAAAATGCATAGTTTTCATTCATAAAGATGAAAAAAATTGGCAAGATGACAGTTCTAAAATAATTTCTCTGGCCTCAACCTTGAAATTAGAGTATTAAATTAGGAAGGGCAACTTTTTTATTAATTTTCTGCCTTACATTTATCTCAGTACTAGGCATAAAATCATGCACCATTTTAACTTTGCAGTGGTAGGAGAATATGCTAAGGCTCATAATCTGCATTTTTATTTGCATGGATAAAATCTTAATGATATAACCATCATTGAGCTCTCTGTTAGGAGCAGGAGATTTCACATAACTCTTCCCATGCTTTTAGTGAGACCCCAACCAATAAACTACCAAGATCAGTAATGAGGAAGAGTCAGAAATTATTAGTTGAATATAAGCATGCCCCTCAAAGTCACATACACACAGAGACCACAAGATTTAATAAATTAAGGACTGGATTAGGGTTTAGCAGCTTCACATACAGCCCTCTGCTTTTTATGTCTTCACCTGGCTTGTTATGTCATTGTCACATCATGGCTGCTTAGTGCTTCAAATTGAATCAGAGAATCAGAGAATCTTTAGGGTTAGAAAGGCCCTCTAGGATCGAGTCCAACCTTCATCCTAACATCTCTCTATCCATTAGACCACGGCCTCAAGTGCTACGTCCACTCATTTTTTTAAACACCTAATAAAGAGCTGTTGACCTTTTGTACTGCAAATATGGCAAAAATCATTAAAAAAAAAAAAAAATCAAATCCACATAAGTGTGGTTGGAACTAATTATTGCTTTTACTGACACACTCAGCTGATAGACCATAAATTGTAGTCCACCACATTTCTACAACATGATTCCTCCATGACAAGAAAGGAAGAAATAATTGGAATGGAACAATGTGCTGTTTCTTCCATCCCTTGTCTTTTCTGGATAAAGTGAGTTTTTTTTATTTTCCATTGTTCTTAAACCAGAACATCTAATAAATCCAGACAGTTTCCATCTTTCTATCTCACTCAGATTTTTGAGCTTCAGTCACACAACAAGTAGAGTCGAGTCCCCCAAATCTTCAATAAAGATTAATTTTCTGATAAAGCTTCATATTTTTACCAACATTCAGAAAAAAAAATCTTTATTATTTGTGTAATAACTTTGAAAACTAATGAACCCATTCACAATTGTTCGTATTCTATCAGAGTCCTATTGTAATTGGGCATTAAATAATGTGCTATTAAAATAATATTTTTTACAGATTCAGATGCCCACTGTGCAAAACTGTCTCTTAATGGATAACATCTTCTTATCAGTGCTAAAAGAAGTTAAATAATCTGTTTTTTCTAGTTTCTGACTGCTTCCAGAAATTAATTTTAAACTGTGTCATAAGTAAATGGAATATTTATAGCTTCTTGATGGGACTATGTCTCCCCAGAGTGAATATGTGTGAGAATGTGGGAGGAGAAGATGAGAAGATTAATATAAAGACTTTCCAATAAGCTAAAAATGAATGAGTTCATGCACTCTTCTCTTTTTCTTCCATTCTGTACCTGTGGCAAGACTATTCAAAGCTGAGAATGCAGGCACGTGGTTTAAAGCACACTGAGTAATGTGACATGGCAAATGGGGAAGCTGTGCTACAGAGGCAGAGCAGGGTGCTGGGGTGGTGTGGGAAGGAACTGTGGATGAAGGTGAAGGAGAGCCCTGGGTCACTGCTGGAGTTCTTTTTTAAGCAGGGGAGAATCTGAAATGAAAGTAAGGGAAAGAAACATACTCATAAAATCTGCTCTAGGTTCTATCATTTCCCCGGTTATTATTTCAGGTAATTATTTCTCTTATAAAAACCCAACAGCTCTCTGTGCTTCAGTTTCTCTAGCTGTAAACTGAGGCAAAAGTCTGCCTGCATTCTTAGTTCACCCATGTTGGTACCCTGCTGCTGAGAGGTGATTGTGCTGATCTCAAATAGAAGGTGATCTGAGGTATAATTCTGCATGTCATTATTTAACAGTGACACACCACCATGTCAAGCACGGTCCCTTTTCTTTCACCTCTTGCACGCTGTAAACTTAATGTCTCACTGCTTTCTTGGTAGTACTGATGTGAGAGATCCTTGATAAATCATAAACTGTTTTCTGAATAACGTTGCCAGTCTCTATCCTGCTCCCTGATGAAAACAAACTATTTTTATACTCATTTTGTCTTCCCATAGGCTCATGTAGTCTAGCCTGAATATTAGATCTGATACAAAAGTTTGCTTAATTACTATATCACAACGTGAGGTGTAGGGGGCAATTAGCATCGTGTACTTCTTAGAACTGTGTAGAAGGAGAAAATACTGATCAGTACGTGCTAGTATTGTGAAGATTTGAACAAATGGAGAAGGAGAGGCCACCACACGGTGCCGCTGCCAGGAGGTAGATGTACAGAAGTATGTACTTCTTTATTTATTTAGATCTCACAGGGATTTTTCCTTTAATGAAGAATATGATTCTTCTAGGAATCAGTACTGGATGTCACAGACAGGACTGTCTGATTACTGTTTCTCCGTGTGCCAACACTCGTACTGATGCACAAATAAATGGCAATTTTACAATTTAATTACACCTTGCTTCACAGGTTTCTTCTTGTCTATAACAACTCTTTGGTAATGCTGTGATTTTACTGTTTGACAAAAGGAAAACACTATGCGTAAGTACTCTAGGACCTATTTATCTAGACATACTGAAGACAGTCTAGTAAGACCTTGAGAGACTGTAATTTACAGGAACGTACAATCATGGCTGATGGGCGTGTGGTGCTCTGCTAGCTGCAGACAGTAGGAAGGGAAGAAGATACAGGCAGTAAGAAGGGATGGTGCCAGAGCTAGATAGAACAGTAAGGCAGCAACCCCCCACCCCCAGCCTGGGCGTTATGATTCTGGGCATTCTGTGATTCTATGATTCCAGTGGAAGCATACACACATACACAAGGGGATCTAATCATCTTGCCTTTTTCACACCTACACAAGAGGGATGATCCTTTTCCATCTCCAAGGAATGGTCTGAGCTATATTTTTAACACTTCAGGCTGCCAGAATTGGAGGAAGCCCTTGGCTGCCTTTGGCTGTCCATTGCCTATTGGGAATGTCACAGTCTGTGTGTCCTCCACATCTTTGGACAGCTCATCATGTCTGTGGGAACCTGGCAAGCACTGAGTCCTTCCAGGTGCCCCACAGTACAGGGAGGTCAGGGTGAGCCCACTCACTGCTTCCTGGAAAAGCAGAATACCCATAGTTCCCAATTTAACCCTGATTAACACTTAACAGTAAAGGAATAAAATAAGTGAGTCTTAATGTCAGGCTTTGAACTGTAACAGCAGAAACAAGTGATTGAAGCTTTCCTGATCTTAAAAAAATAAGTAAAAAAATAAGGCCACTTAGTTAAGTTTGTTCTTAGCCTCTATTAAGGCAGTTTTCACAAAAAATTTCCAAGAAAAAAACCCCTCAAATACAAGAAACTGGAATTAAGATATTGTAAGTTAATTCTCCACACAGTATAAATTAAAAACAACGGATGAAGTTTGCCAGGCTCCCATTAAAAGGCAGCTTTCTTTAAATGACAGGTGACTGAGAACGTGGACTGGAGATTAGTGAACAAGAGTACCTCTGTGTTAATCCACTGCAACAGAAAATGTGTTTATGTACCTTTTATTGGCCCAATCAACAAATTCCCTAAGCAAACACTTACATTTTAAGTGTGGCTATAACTCTTATTGATTTTATTCAGACTTAGGAATATAATTAAAGCTAAGAATGTGGTTAATTAACTTGCAAATGTTCATATATTTTTATCTTTCTCTTTGCTAAAGTCAGCATGCGTTGCCTCTAATTTTGTCTGCTTGTTTTAATTTAGAATATTGTTGCTAATCTAGCAGAACTATTTATCATGATATATCAAAGTCTTAAAGATTTAGGATCCTTATATTGGTTTAAATTATGAGAAAGCAGAAATTTTCTAGAAAGTTTCTTGGCTTCATGTTTTATTTAAAAGAGACCAAAGAAATAAGAAAGTTATTTATTTTTACTCAATAGTAGATTGTTTTGTTAGAGATATTCACAAGATCAATTTCTTTTTCAAAAGAAACAAGTGCACATTGATGTATATACAAAGAAAGAGAAAACTTGGTGACCTCACCTTGATGTCTGACGATGACTGCAAATTTTCTCACACGGCCTTTCAGTGGCAATGAACTGCAGCAATTTCAGATTTCAGTAATTTGTCCTCTTCTTATAACTGGCTCTAGAGAGCATCCAATCCAGGAGACACAGCAGCAGTGCTGGCTGAATACTACTTCTCACCTACCCATGCAATGGAGGGCATGATCTACTCTTTGGTGACAAAGGGAACCTGCATAACCCGCCACTCTTTTCCCTGTGAACTGGTGCCTGATCAAACTGTCTAGCAGTGTAGTTTAATCATTGCCTTCCAGCCTCAAACAGAATCTACATTCATAGATTTCATTAAAATTATTCACTTCTACCTGTCTTGGCTTATTTTTTTCAGTCTTTTGTTAAAACTGTTAGCACATCAACAGCCTTTTGTCACTTTTATTCTTGCTGAGCAAGATCTTAATCTCAGTTTAGTCCTCAAGTCTATTGGTTTATATACACAAGTTAAAATGTTGGTAAAATATCTCTAATTCCATTGATGACAGTAGGATTATTTCAAGAGGAAGTGTCCTCCACTTCCTATATTATGGTGGATTTTGTTATTTGGGGAGTACTTCTCCAAAAAAGGTCAGATGAATTCCTACAGTCTGGCTAAAATATTTATGAAACAACCTTAAAAAACTCTGTAAGAGGTTGAGAAATCCTGTACTAATGCATCCTGCCTGCTGGGAAGGGGACAAAAATTATTCAGTCTGTTAATTTGTCACATGGGACAGAAATGACTCTGTGAAAATTTGAAGTCCTTTTACAGCAAGTGAAATATGAGTTCTGTTCAAAGATACATTAGAGCCACCCGCCGAGTCCAGGGAGATACCTTACTGCATGAAATCTTGGTGCAATATGTTGATTGCTGAGTATCTTGCCACACACTACTAATTAATATAAAATGAAAGGTTCTCTGAATCTGTAATAGACTAAAAAAAAAAAAAAAATCCCACTAAAATTACTAGTGAATGGCATTTCTAAGACGAGAATTTATTTTTGCCCTGAACAAGACACTTAAAACATTTTCAAGGACATCACGTTTTCAGGCTTTAAAATATCAACTAATTATCAAATCAATGATCATTTGGGGGAAAGTAATGAAGTATGGAAAATAACTACTTCAAATTGTATAAGTCATTACTGTAAAGTATTTAAAACTGGGAAGTCATTAGCAAAGAGATTTAATATGTGGGTATTAAATGCCTTAAAGGTTTGATAAAAAAAAAAATTGCATTTTAATTGTCATCATTTCCTTTAAAATAAGTCACTTGCCCTTTAAGCTCTTTACATTTGTCTATCACTTGTTTATTTTTCTAAGGAATTATTAATTCATGTATTCAAATTATTTTCAGCTTTAAAAAAAAATTCACACTACTTTATGTTAACGTCAAATACTGGGAGGCATTCAAAAGAGCAGCCAGCAGAATGGCAGTGACGTCACAGACTTAAATGAATAATATCTTTGAAAAGGCAAAGCTGAGCTGTGCTGTAAACTACTGCAGCTACATTTACCTTCTGCTTGCATGTATCACATTAGAATTAGATCCTAAATTGTTCATTAAAGTTGGAAAAACTTTTTCTTTCCATGCCTTGCCTTAGAAGTCAGATCCTAAGTAGCTGTTTAAGCCAGTGATGATTGAGCAGTTGAAGATAATCCTCTGAGCAGAAAACAAGTAGTGGCCCTCTGAAGATCCCTAGGGATTTTAGAGTAGGTGTTGCAGGGATCAATGCCACTTTCATTACTCTTTTTACAGCTAACCAGTGAGGCACATACTGTGACTTAACTGTCCTGAACACACAAGACACAACCCTCAGGAAAGAGGACGATAACGCTCTAGGTCGTTCCTATTCTCTGCACTGAAAGACTGATCTACTGAGTCAAAGAAAACCATCTGCTATTACCTAGCAAATTTCCTTCTAAAGAAACATGTGCTTCAGCAGATTGCTTTACTTCACTACTCTGGGAAGATTAAAACAAGCACAAGTGTTTAGATGACAAACACTCTGATACTCTTTCAGAGAGGCTTTGCATTATAAAACTATCTGCTCTAATAAAAGGTTTTGATAGATAGGTTTTTATCTTGTGGTGTTGGTTTGGGTTTTTTGGGGGTTTTTTTTGGTTTTTTTTTGGTGGTGGTGTTTTGTTTTTGTTTTGTGTGTGAGTTTTTTGTGCTGTTTTCTTTTTCATCTGCATTTGTAAGGATAATGAAGAACCAACTCAGAAAATAAAATAAAATAAAAT